>PVIR01002277.1:0-104939 GCA_004026965.1 Petromus typicus | reverse complement strand
GTGGAGACCCACACCCAGCAGCAACCAGTACCACATACCACAGTGCCGGGCGTGGTGGCTCACGCCTGTAATCCCAGCACTCGGGAGGCAGAGGCAGGAGGATTGTGATGTGAGTTTGAGGCTGAGCTCAGGGCCAGCCTGAACCACAAAAAAGCGAGACCCTGTCTCAAAAAACCTAAAAAAAAAAAAAAAAAAAAAAGAAAAAAAGAAAAAGGCAACCCTTATTTGAAAGGGAAAATACAAAAGGTACAGAAGAGGGGAAATAAAGGAGGAGCACCCTCAAAGTAGTTGGAAACTCCACGGGGACATGCTACATGGCAAAGGACTAATCAATGTCAAAAGTAGGTGAGCGTAAGCAATCCTCATCTCAAGACTCGGCTGAAGAGAATGGAGCAGGTGTCCCTTGCGAGTGTCTCCCTCTGCAGCCACCTCCAGGTCACGTCAGGAAGTCTGAGCATTCAGAGCATTCAACTGGTACAGCAAAGCCTTCCCATACTGTTGTGTGGGTGTCAGCGAGAGGCTGGCACCCCCCGAGGCCTCCAGGAGCCGTGGCTGCTCATTCTGGAACCACCCAGACTACTAGGGCTGGAGAATCGCCGACCTGTAGATGCAGAGCATCTTACTGAGCAAAAGCTGGGATGTTTTCATAACTATTACTGTTATTGTTGCTAGTACCGCTGTTATTCAATGGTAAGGTCCAATCCTGGAAGCTCCAACTATCAAGTTGATAAATTTGGTCAGACGTCTTTTTTTCTGTTTTATTATTTATTAAGCAAACTGAAAGTATCTTCGGCACGTCTTGTAGAGATGAAGACAGCTTGAAGGGAGAAAATGGGACAGAGGGAGGGAGAAAGGAGCTGCGGGAGAGAGAGGGAGAGAAAATATGAGGGAAAGAAAGAATGGCTTTAAAGGCCTTTGAAAACTACAGAATGAGGATATTATTACAGTTTAATTGATAAGTTGGAAATACAGGAAACATTTAATGGCAAAATGAGAAATGCATCCACAATAACCCAAAATGCAGAATTTGTGCCCCACAAGTTTCTGTTAGAGCAACTAGTTATGAATCAGTTGCAGCCCAATAGCAACGAAAGGATAAGGTAACTTAGTCATTTATTTTGACTCTCCTAGTTTTAAGTCAGTATTTTATGAGATTAGTATAGAACTAAATGTGTGGACTTAGTTCTTAGCCACATCGCAAAGGCTTCACAAAGTCCCCATCTAAGGTCATGCATTACCCCCCGAGGAGTGTCTGAGAATTGTCCTGTGAAAGATGCTTCTGTATGTCTCTACTTTTATTTTTATTTTTAAAAGTAAAAGTACTGTTCACTGTTGGGCAGCATTTCCTCAACAAGCACATGGTCGATTCCTATCACATTGTCCAGGGGGTGACGCGTCCCATCCTGCACAGGTATTTGTGTGCTGCCTTGTGTCTGCAGGTGAGTGCTATTGGAAGTGAGATGTTTCCTCTTTACTGTGCTTCCGGGAAATAAGTTCCCCCCTCCGCTCTCCAGTCTGCTGACCTCAGAGGGCTGTGAGAACCCATGTGCTCTTCTCCAGACTCATTCAGTTGTTGGCATGTTTTGCTTTGTCTTGTTGGCACTGCGTGTGGGAAAGAAGGCATGAACCAACCTGCAGGAGTTGCTGATGCTAGTGCTTTAAATAAGTGGAGTATTTCAGTTGTTTATTAATTTATAATTAATTTGCATAAGATCCTTAAACTTAATGACTGTGTTCAACAGTGTCTATGGCAATGATTTTTTCCCTCTCCTCAAGACTTAGAGATTTGGAAGTTAAAAGAAACCTTAAAGATTGTCTTGCCTGTTTTGTCATTATTATTATTATTAGTGTTGTTGTTGTTGTTGTTATTATTATTATTATTATTATTATTTTGGTTCTGGGGATCAAACCCAGAACCAGATTTGTGAACCCACAAGGCAGGCACTAGAACTACTGAGCTAAATCCCTGCTGTCTGCTCATTGTGTTGCATGTTAAAAATCACAGGTTTAGGTCCAGGTGTGGTGGTGTGCACCTGCGATCCCAGGCAGCTGAGTCAGGAGGATTGCAAGACTGAGGTCAGCCTGGGCTGCACACACAGTTTGAGGCTCACAGTCTGTAACCTAAAGAAACAAAGCAAATCAAAGCCCGTTTTAAAATGGGATCCACCACACCGACAGTACTGTACCTACTGGCTTTGCCATTCGAAGCCATGCCTTGCCAGGAAGATGTCCCCGAATGCCTGAAACTTTGTCTTCTCATCTGTAAAACAGTGAGAACGACTCCTGAAGCACCAGATGGGGTACAGTAGCAATAATTTATCCAGGCACTTTGTGTACTAGCTGGCGTACCGGAGTTGCGCAAGACACGGCAGTCACTCTTTCGAAGAGTAGATGAAATTTAAAGCAGTCGATGAAGAGACAGGTGAGGTAATGGGGAAAGAAAAAGTTACTTAGTGAGTGAGTGACCAGTGAATTACTGGGCTGAAATGTGAACACTCAGTACAGTGGTCACACGTGTGTCCCTGTTAGAAAAGCGCAGCACATCCACATATCCTACTTTCCAGCTCATTTCACGGGATGGTGCAGGGAGAGTCTGGAGCCTTAGAGGGTGTATGTGGGGAACGTGGAGTCTATAACGGGGAGCACACATCTGGGAAAGGCTCTAATTGGGAGGAAGGCAAGAGGCTGATAAGACTTGATTCAATCAGGTATTTTCCAGTTCTTCATAGATGACAATTTCCAACACACAGAAAGGTTGAATTTTATAGTAGAGTTCCATATACTAGCAACCTAGTTTCTAAAATTGAATTTTACTGCACTTTAATTATCACATATCTAGCCATCTGTCCATTCCTTTGTCCATTTACCTACCCATTCATTCATCCATTCAGCCATCCAGTCATCGACTAATACTATCTATGCATCCATCTATCCAACCATCCACAACCATCCAGCTTTTTGCCATTTTTTTTTTTTCTGAGACAAGATACTGCTCTGTAGTTCAGGCTGGCCTTGGACTCACAATGTAGCTCAGGTGGCTTTGAACACATGGAGATCCTCCTGCTTCATCCTTCTGGGTGCTGGGATTATAGGTATGCACCACTAAGCCTGACTCATCCAGTTTATTTTTGATGCATTTTAAAGAACACTGCAGGCACCCACATACGTATCATTTACTAGAGTTCAGTATTTGTTTGCCATTTTTTCCCAGTTTTTGCATGTAGTAAAGTTGATATTTCTCAAATGTTGCTTTGAATGAGTTTTGACAAATGACATCTGCAGAACCTGAGCATCTACTAAACTATAGGACATGACTGTCACCCCATCAGGTTTCCTAGCCCTTCCTGGGCTAGTCCCTGACCCCTTATCTTCCAGAGCCAGCAGTTATTCTGACTTTTTTCCATCATAGATGAGTTTTGCCAGTTTCAGTGTGATGTTAATGGAATTATATAATATATATACTTCTGGGCTTATGTATTTTACATTACATAGTGTTGGTGAGATTCATCTGGACTGGCGAAGTATCAGCAGTTTGTTTCTTTTGCTTATTCTTTAGGATTTCACTGAATGACTACACCACAGTGCATTCATTGATTCTCCTATCGAATAATTGAGTGTTCTGCTATTATGACTGCCATACACTATAATCCTTGACTGGATACATGCTTTTATTTCTCTTGAATAGTTACTTCTGAGTCGAAGTGCTGGGTCATCGGATGATGGTGGGTATAGTTTCAGAAGAGATTGTCTGAATGTGTTGGCTGATTTTATGACTTACTGTTCTACATTTTTGCCAGTGTTTGAGTTATCACTTCTTCCTTATTTTATTAGTACGTTTATTACATGTGACATTACATCCATCTTAGGGAGCAGGTACATGTACCCAACATATCTTTATTCTTTGTATTCTCCTTCCTGATTCTCTCTTTCTCTGAATCTCCTTCTCCCATTTTCTTTACTGTGACATTCATTGTGGATAGTTGGTACATCTACATGACATGCTTTAAGCTTGAGAGAGCATAAGCAGTAATGGCTGCCCAGGGAAAAGGCTTAGGAAAGTGCATGGGGTGGTGGCTGCTGTCACTAGCAATGCTGCAAGTGTTATGAGTCCCCAGGAGCAGCTGTGCTGGGAGGGTGCAGTTCAGAGGGCTCTCCGATCAGGGTGGTAGAGGTCGGGTCCTTTTGCACCCATCTCTTTGTCCCCTTCCCATTGACATAAGATCTCCAGCTCTGTTTCTTTTTTGCTCTTTAATTTTAGCCATTCTCTGGGATGCATCATGGCACCTTGTAGTTGTTCAATGATATAATTTTATTTTGCACATTTAATATTATTTTGGATCCATCTTAGAATTTATATCAACATTGAAATTGATTTACTGCTTGTTATGCCTCACATGAAAAAGAAGATTCTGTTTGGTCAGTTATACTTCTTGTGGTCCATGCGAAATAAGATAATTGCTATCTCTTGGTCCAATAAAGATAGACATCGTTTATCTAGTCTAGATAAAGTCTAGATAGACATCAGTCTATCAGTGAAGTCTAGATAATCTAGACATCAGTCTGTCTAGTCATCATCGGCAGATATGTTATTGCTATGAGTGCCAACACAGGCTATCAGTGTGGTGTCCATTGTGATGTGCAAAGTATCTGGGACAGAGCCTGGCACGAAACAGCTCATGAATGAATGAGAGAATGAAGAAATGGATGAATTATCCACCCTGCATCAGAGCATATTGGATCATGTGTGCTTTTAATGAGGCCTGAGGAATACTGCAGGTGGATGTGTGATCTGTGATTTATTCTCCAGAACTGCTGAACAGCTACTCAGTGCAACGCAGACACCCGGAGGAACATGTCTAACACACCTACATGCAATAGATCCCAAGCTTTGGGCTCCGGCTTGATGGGAAATCACATAAACTTCATGTAGTCATTGAGAAACCATGTCCAAGTCTTCAGAAGCCAGTCGGTCGGTGCTCAGAAATGCTCAAAAGAGTAGGAAACTAATCACTTGGTTTTGATCCATTAGTTCAGCTGTAATGTAGCAGAGCTAATGCAGTCATAGGCGGCAGACAGCTTCTCTGGCAGGAAAAAAATTGTAGAGAGAGCTCCTTTCATTTTTGCAATGAAAATTAAATGTAGAAATAATTCCGTGCTCCTCTTTGGAATATTACTGTGCTATTAACTAGGTTAAGATCATTAAAAAGTAATGACATGAGGTTGCATGCATCATTATTTTAAGAGAGATTGAATGAAAATGTACTGTGATTTTTTTTCTGTTCCTTGTCTCCTCTCTGGTTTAATAGGCACTGCTAAGGACCGCTGTGAACATATATTTTAATATTAAAGTTATAGCTTTGGCCTTGAAGAAGGAAATCCAGATCATTAGAGAACAGACTGACAGCTCTCATATCTTCCTGATTTTTTAATATCAGGTTTTCATTAGTACAAAATTAAGAGTGACTCTTGAAGACAGAGTTGTTCAGCAAATGAGTATTAAGTTCATCACAGGTTTGAAGGACATAATTATACTTTCTTTATTGCTATTTTCAGGGGGAAAAAACCAAAACAAAACATCAGTGGTAAATTAGATGGATCTTCGTCCAGTTCCTGCAACCTATTAATTCTTTATCTGATGTGACAGCATTGAGGGTCTTGGGGTAGTGTAAATGAAGACAACCTATCCCTCGGATGTAGGAAAAATTTCCCGGCCACATAACAAACCCCGCATCTAAAATGTCTGGTAGGAAGTAGGGAGTAGGTTTTGATTTTGAAGGAAATGTTTTTGTAAAGAAAGTGTGAGTTCTCACAGAGCAGTCACCAGTCACATCTTCCCCTCTGTCCTTTTCCTCTCCACACACTGCAGTTATCCCCCCATGGCAAACACGCAGGTGCAGAGAGGGCAGGAACAGCATGAGAAGCGGAGCATGGTGGTGCACGCTGTCGTCTCAGCGCTTTGGGAGGCTGAGGTAGGAAGACAGTAGGTTCAAGCCCAGTCTGGGCAAGTTAATGACTTAGCAAGAACCTGTCTCAAGGACCTGGGTTTTATCCCCAGTGTCGAAAAAAATGAGTGATTGCACTGCCATCTTTTGTCTGGAGAGATGGCATGTGGGCCCAGCCTGAAAAGATATATGAGGCAGACGGAAATTAGATAGTCCTCCTGTCTAGTCTCCCAAGATCGCAAGGGGAGCTGGAATTGTCTCCCTGGCCTCCAGGTACTTGTGGTAACACAGGCTTTCTGCTTCTCTTCCCTCTGACGCCATGAGAACAGAGAAAATGTTAGGAAAATAAAGTGGTCTTTAATGGTCACTACACTCAGGAACTGAATTTGCGTCCTTTGTTCTTTTTTCCCTATCAGCTCTATAATATTAGACCTCCATGTGAACTGTATAACCCAACACATTGTAGTTGCTTAAGTGTTTGTTCCCTCTATGAGAAAGGAAGATGTGTTTACGGAAGAAAATTTGGAAAAATCAACAATATATAAAGAAAGATCATTTGAGGTCTCCCATCTATTAGCTATCGTTCTTAGTATTGTTCTGTATTTATCTCCAGATTCTCTCTCTGACCTTCTCCTTTTAGATAATTTACATAATTATGATCAGACACATTGTACAGTTTCACACCCTGCTGTTTTTTTTTCTTTCACATGCTTGCATAAGAATGTCATAAAACATTTTTTTTCATGAAATGGAAATGGTCTTTTGAACTTTCTACTCTAATTAGGGAGTTCTACATGGTTTTCTTTGCACACATGCATGCAAACATCGTGACATTTATTTATGGTTTCAATTACACTCTTACGGGAAGTTTTGAGCATTCACCCCAAAAGCTGCACTTAGTGACCTTTATCATTCACTAGACAATTTATTCCTTATTGTATCCCCAAAATAGCCACAATACAATCCTATAGATCCTTCTCTTGCAGAGTTTCTTTGCCAGTAAAAAATCAAACCTCCAGATCAGGAGCAGTTTTGGGCTGGAGGGGAGGCGGTATCTCTGGACCCTGAGACAGGAAGTGGGGTCCGAGGGCTGGACCTTTGGCGTGTGTGGCCTGACATGTGCGGGAATGGGAGAGTCGAATCACTTCTCTGAGTAGCTGGGAAGAAAATCATCACAAGCCTTTGCTACTCCGTTATTAAGGTGGAAAGTCTCTCTCTTTGGAGTCAGGAAAATAGGAGTTTTGGTTCTGTATGTAACAGCAGTCTGTGCCTGGGCAAGCTGTCGAGCCCCTCTGAGATGGTCTTTTATAAACAAAATCTAGAATGATGACTGCGCTGAGTTTATATTTATTGGAGAACTAGTGAGATAATTTATGCAGAGCTCTTCATGTGCTGTCCATAAATGGTATTTTTTGCTATTAAGATTAGGATTATTATTACCTTTCTCAGCTTTACCCAGATATACTTAGATCTCATGTTGGGGACATCATAGCAAACATAGGAAATACATCATATATATATAGTGACTGTAGGTATCAGTCACAGGTGTGTGGGTCTCTATGTATTTCTTAAAGTGTTATGATGACCTGTGTAGTTCCTGGAACGTGTGCTTGTCTTTCCCATCCAGAAAGTGGGTATATTCAGACAAGACATAATTATAGCATCCTACTAGGGGCTCTGGCTGGGCAGCACAGGGCACTTTCTTCCTAACATGGGCTCAAGAAGTCAATTTTTAGGATTAGGAAGGCTTTCTGGTGTAAGAGATGCAAACACTAGAGAGATCTTTCCCAGAGAGTCATTCGCAGCCCTGAGTAGTTATGGAGCCACTGTTGGCAATACAGATTTTCCTGTGGACTGAGGAAAGTTGCTTTTCAGGATACCCTTTTTCAGAAGGACACATCATCTCTGGATAGGAATTGCTCTCTCAAGAACAAGATCAGAGAAAAGAGAAGACGTGTCTAAAACCAGGGCTTAGCCGAGGTGGAATGGCTGAATAATAAGATGGAATAAATATTCCCGATGAAATATTCATAAGCACAGGAAATAGGATTCGTGCTTAATAAAATGATCTCGCCAAGTTTCTGCCCCCGTTCCCCCTCCTCCGCAAATTATGCCCCCATCACCTCTCCCATGCGAACATTAAAATATATAATTAATGCTCATTGTTAATAATACATTTCTAATTTCCAATTGGAAAAATATAGCTTTTCCCTCTCTTGGAAGATCACTTATAGTTTGTCATTAACATTTTGTCATAAGAAGCAAGAATGATTTAAATGGACAATAAATCGACAGGCAAGCTGCTGCTTTGGAGTTGGGCCAGACTCTTTGGGGAAGGGCTTCATTTATCAGCTGGGACTTAGCAAGTCTCTTCTGCTGATTTATGGGGAGAAGAAGGAGAAAGAGAGTCCTATGGAAGGGTCTGAGGGCCCTGGAGGGTCAGTAATAACGAATGGGACACCGGGAGGTACCAGCTGTCAGTGTGGGAGTGACTTCTGCCGATGGAAGAATGAAGTTTGCGATTACCGGTCCAGTTCCCCAGACTATCTGGTTCAGCATTTCCATTATCTGGCCTCCCACTGTACATCTTCGGATGCATCACTACCACAGGAAACAGCACAGCCCGCACCGAACTCTTCCTCTGACAGTGCTTTTTCTCTCAGTGCATTCTGTATCATCTCCTCACTGTCTTAAGCTAGAGACTTGGGAGTCAGCCATCGACATCTGCGGCTTCCTGCCTCCCATATCCAAAAATCCCAACTCCTTTCAGAGATCCTCCTCTTAAACTGGTTGAGTAGGTATCCATGGTAGCCTTCCGACACTGGTGAGACAGGATTTTAATCTTTTTAACGTATATTTTTGATTGACGTATAGAAACTGTACATGTTTGTAAGATACAGTGTCATGTGTTGATTCATGTGTTTGTTGGGTAATGACCAAATGTGGTACATACACAAAATACTACACAGCTATAGAAAGATAAAATTCTGACAGGAATTGACCTGGAGAGCGTTATGTGAAGTGAAATGAGCCGAACACAGGAGGACAGATCCTGATCCACTCACATGCAGATCTAAGAATGTGAATGTCCTAGAAGTTGAGAGTAGAACAGTAATCATCTCCTCTTCGGAGTTTAGGAAACTAGGAAGCCCAGCCATAACCATACTGGTAAGGTAGTCTTCTTTTACCTTGTTGCCATCAACGCTTGTGACTCTAAGGATTGGGGAGTCCAGGGTTCTTCCCAGTGCACCATCTTGGATCAGGAACCTGTTTCCGTCTCTGCCCCGCCACCTTCCAGTTTTGTCCCAAGAATGATTCTCAAGTCTTTTATCTGGTTGCGTGGCATTCTATGCACTGAGGAATTTTCTCTCTCATGTTCTAAGTAGACAGTCCTCTTTTACTTTTCTTTGATCAAAGTTTGTTGTTCTGTATCCCGTTCTCCAAGGATCTTTTGTGAGTTGCTCCATGTGATGATGTAATGAAGCCGGGCCAGTCAGCTGTCTCTCCTCATCTGCCATGCCTCACTTCTGCTTCAGAGGGAAAATGGCTTTGCGCATGCGTCCAGAGATATCTGGGTTAGAAAATTAGATTCAGACTTATCTCAGGCTTGTCAGGAACCATAGCATCTTTCCTTTTGAACTTCTGGGGAAAAGCAGAAGAGGGTGGACATTTCAGGAATGATATGTCCTACCTGAAAGCTCACTCTGCTTGGCCAGAAGGGATGGTGATCAATGAATGACCTTTATTCCTCCATTTATGGACTGGTATGATGGGAAATACAGATTTATGTGTATCATTTCACCTGGGCTGTGCAAAATTCTGTTTTGTGAGACTTGTTTAGGTTGTTGTTTTTTTTTAGACATGACCTCGCTTTGTAGTTCAGGCTGCACCTGAGCTCACTAGCCCAGGCTAGCTTTGAACTCAGTAGTCCTCCTGCTTCTGCCTCCTGAGTGCTGGGCTTACAGGTGTGAGCCACCACACCCAGCTTTGCGGTACCAGGGATTGAACTCAGGACCTTGCACTTGCCAGGCAGATGCCAGAACCACTGAGCTAAATCCCTGGGTTTATGAGACCTTTTTATGGATGCAGAGCCTGATTCAAACAGTTAACTAATTTGCTCAAGATCACACAGCTAATCCGTGACAGGCACAGATCAGAATCCAGTTCTTAAGATTCCAACACAGTATGGATGGGGGGAGGTCCGTGTTTGTGGCCACCGAAGTAAGTCCCAAGGGTGGATGGCAAGGCTCGCACATCTGGTTCGAACTGTGTTTGCACGTGTGAGCTAAGAGATCTTAGGATGAGCTCACCCATCTCACAGCCTTCTGTTTCTTAGCTGTACAGTTGAGATAATGCCACCAACCATCCTCCTTATTTTTAACTTCACAAGTGTTTAAGGACCCCTCCTCCCCAATTAGTGAAGCTACGAAAATACTTTGTGAATTATGAAATGCAGTGCAGATGTTTGGTTGCAGAAACATAAGTGAAGAAATTTCATCTCTTCAAATGATGTGGCACATGTTTGTAGGCATTTCATAGTAATGAGGAAAGGGACAGCATGATGAAGGCTGCGTATTTTTAGGATCTGGAGAAGTTGTGTCTGTTAAAAGTCTTTGGCTGCAAGTAACAGATACCAGATCTAAGCCCAAGTGGCATCTCAGGACCCCGGTCCACGATCACTAGAGAAGTAAATGGACAGAGGCCAAGGTGATGGCAAAGCAGTGGTGAGGGGGTGTTGGCAAAGATGAGTTGCCGGCTGCTTCTTCACAGGGTGTCAGGCTTCCTGGGCATCCGGGTTGCCCACTTTTTCTCTGTGTGACTCAAGGTTGGACTTCTGTTTTGCTTCCAGTCTGGGTCAGCGCTGGTTTCCCTTCTGGCGGCAACCACGACATGTTTCACTTAATAATTTTTTGGTTGGGCCGGGGAGTTAGCTCAGTGGTTCCGGCGCCTGTCTCGCAAGCGCAAGGACCCGGGTTCGATTCCCCGGTAACCACATAACAATACTGGGCGGGGAGACTCACACCCAGCAGCAACCAGTACCACATACCACAGTGCCGGGCGTGGTGGCTCACGCCTGTAATCCTACCCCTCAGGAGGCAGAGGCAGGAGGATTGTGATGTGAGTTTGAGGCTGAGCTCAGGGCCAGCCTGAACCACAAAGCGAGACCCTGTCTCCAAAAACCTAAAAAAAAAAAAAAATAATAATAATAATAATTTTTTGGTCATGACTCCCTCCAGAGATTAATTTCCCAGGCTGGGAATTGGTCTACAGAGAACGTGTCCTTTGGGAACACGATTGAACTTCTTCCCTAGCTCTGACCTTCCTGTGCCCCGGAAGGACGGATGGGTTCACAGAGCATCAGAGTTCCTTCCTGGGATAGCATATCTCTTTCTCATGAACAGCTCTGTGTCTCCTAAACAGACTGATTTGGCTCCCCAGGTCTGAGAGTCTGTCCCCTAAGTGGACATAAATGGCCTTTGTCAATCCTTTGTGCCTGAATGAGCCGGTTAGACCCTCTGGAAGGGTCACACCGCAATAGCTGTCTTGGTCTGTCTTCCTAATCACAGCATCTGAGCCCCCATGCTTTTATCAGATTGTCCACATGAAACTAGTGTCTGACAATGGACATGTCTGAAACTCAGATTGGAACCTCCACTTTCCAAAATAGAATCATTTGCTTTCAACTTGTGATTCGGATTTCCTGGGGGCTCATATGCTCTGTAGTGAAATATCCATCGCTAGAAGTAAAATTGTCCTACATTTGGTGAAGGAGCCTGTTTTCTGAAGACTGTGACATATTTCAGAGGAGCTGTCTTGTAGGGGAAAAGGTAGAGTGGGCATCTCTCACCTTCTCCCTCTCCTTACCCCCTCCCCCCGTCAGAAGCTTATTCATTTCTTCCCTCTTTGGAACTTGCATGGAGCAGCTTCTATTTGGGGCTGTGCTATAAGCATTCTGCTAGTTCTGTTGTGTGGGTCTCAGCGGCTGCCTCTCTGCTGATGTCTGTTCTTTAACGATTTATGCTGAAATTAACGTGTGTCGGCTCAGCCGCTGCTGTTATTTCCAATTGTGTTTCTTTGGAGGAAAGAAGCCCATGGACATATGTCGTAAGGATGAAGCCAGAGATCTGATTCCATCTATGCTGATGAAATAAGAAATACAACGTGGGGCAGAGCGGGATGGGGCTGTACTATGCGTGTGAGGCCTCTGGGGCTTCTCTAATACCGAGATTCATAGTTAAACTTAGGGAAGCAGCCTGTATTTTTACTCACTGAACTTTAAGATGATTTCGAGGGCCTGATCCGCCCAGCTCTTCTTGTCCCTTTGCTGGTTGCCAAAGTGAACCCAAAACACAAACAGTTTTTATAGGACAGGGACTTCTATTTGCAGCCACTGTAGGCTTTTTCAGAATCTTGTTGGAGGCATCGTGGGGCAGGGGGAGTGTGTGTTTCTAGTTCTTGGCTGGGGTACTAGATCGCTACTCCCCCTTTTGTCTCGAGATACTCTTTTTATCTGTGTTAAAAATGGAGTTCCGTGCCTCCTATTTTGGAAGAGAATTATGTAAAGTTTTGAGCTACAGAAACAGATTATTTTACTGAGGGTAAAAAGAATTTAGTGAAGAAAAATTAGAGAAGTGAGCGGGAAGCTGAAAACGAAGCTGGAGTGGCTGGGGTGGAGGAACCAGTGGACTGTGACTTCTTGGGACCCCAGCTTTGGGCTCTGGTGGTCTAGAGTGCTCACGTTAGGAACAGCTCAGGAATCTGTGTTTGCGTTTCCAGGGACAAGTGGCTTAGAATAGAAGAGAATGTGGTCTCACTCATAATATGATGCATTTTTTATAGTAAGATAAGATGCTGACCTAAAATATAATCTTGAAAGCTGGTAAATGGAAAATGAACAAACCAGGGCACCATTTGTCCTGCTCCTTGTCCAGTAAGAAACAGCGAGATCTTACCCACCCCACATCGCCCACCTACCTCCGGGACTGTAGTGTATGTAGCTCTGTATCCCCTTGGCTGGGGCCAGGATCCACCCTTTGCTCAGGGGATACTGGAAATGACCAGTATCCCCTGCAGACAGTGTGGGAGGAGTGGTCCCCAAAGAAAATTGAGATGATCTGGCCAAAGGAAGTGAGTGAGGTTGTCAAATAGGGACAAACAGTCCTCCACAAAACAGTGATGTTGTGCACACAGGAAATTTCTGCTCAGAACAAGGATAAGGACCACTGGTCTGGGTGTTCACACCAGACATGGTACTTGGGGAGACCAATGGCCTAGACAAGGGGGTCTTAAGCAGTGTCACAACCAGATGGGAACTTATCAGAAAAGCGAATTCTGAGGCCCCGCCTACACATCCTGACTGAGAACCCCTGGTCTCGAGTCCCAGAAGGCCGAGTTTGCACAGAAGCTCCGTGACCCTTGTGCACACGGAGTTTGAGAACCAGGGTTCAGTCGGTCACTTGGTGCGCCAAGTAAAGATTCCAGATCTTAATTCCTCCGCTTGCAACATTTGCTCTCCCTTAGTCTCCTTGAGTGATCTGAACCACTGGCTCTGCCCAGCAGTGGGAGGTCCTCGGGACATGAAGCTCCTGTGGACCTCCCCAGCCGCCACAGCAGCATCTGCTGTTCCTTGAATCCTCCTCTGGCTTTGAGAATGACCAAGGATCTGGTATAGAGGAAAAATATCATGGTACAGGATCCAAGGATTTCCATTTTTCCCAAAAAAGAAGAATTTAAAGAGGCTTAAAATTGCAGGTGTCTCAGGTGTTACTTCGAAGGGCTTAGTTTGTAAAGTTCTGTCTCCCCCCAACCCTTACCTGAGGATCCACTTTGCACAGTTTTAGTTACCTGTGGGCAACCATAGTGTGGAAATATCAAATGGAAATTTCCAGAAGTAAAAGGCTCCCCAATTTTAAAACGTATGCCCTTCTGAAAAGTCTGGTGAAATTTCCAGTGGGCCTGCTCCATCCTGTCCAGAACTGAATCGCCCCTTTGTCTTGCATATTGTCTTCATGTACACTAGTGAATAATGAATCAGGTAGTCACTAGTTCAGTTACCAGCCCGACTTTCCTGGTGTGGCAGCATTTATGTTCAACTGTCCCTTCTTGCCCTTCATAATGGCCCCAGCATGCAAACAATTCAGCCATGCCCATAGATGTCTACGTATCAGAAAAACAGTGCTCTTTTTTTGGACACGCACACGCATGGAGTGTGATCAAAGTGAATATTCAGATTAAAAAATTATGGTAAAGCACACATTATTATTAATCCCCCTCAGAACACTCCCCCCTTGACTCCAGCATTCTTATCCCACTCTTCTTGCCACTTTCTGAAGCTGGAAGTCCTCTTTCTTGAGTGGTTTTATGTGGTGTGACCAGAACGACAGTGAATGCTGCTGACGAGCGCCACCCACCCGTGAGGCAGGCTCACGGAAACTGACGCCGTGTCCTCATCCACCTTCTTCACCTGTCTTGGCACCATGGAACTTGTTGCTCTTCTCAAAGGAAAAATGACCATGTAGGATAAATTTTTTTATCGACTCAGAAAACGACACAATACAACTACAGACGCCAGAGGGCTTTCAGAAGAGCTCTGTAAAGTGGCGACAGTAATGGTTTGAGTGTGAAATGAGTGGGTCATCGACAGTGTATGTTTTCTTGTAAGTTTTATAAAGATGGACATTTGCAGCTCCTTTTGATCCCAGTGCTCACGTTCTCGTAGGAGGAATGTCCTCTGAGCTCTAGCCAGCACCACTGGGTCATGGATCACTATTCCGCCATCCTGCACTTCCTCACCGGTGCCCAGGCTGTGTGCCAGGCTGCAGCAATCGCTGCCAGGCCCTCACCGTTCATGGAGATCACTGCAGTTCCCTCTAAGGGTGGGAATGATGTGCACAGAAGCACAGTTCTTCCTGGGGATTCTGGGTCTTGCTTTCACCGTTGGCCGTGTAACATAGCACTCCATGTACACAGGAGCTTTCTACTTGGGACTGCCACCTTTCAGAGTGTAGCTGCCCATGAGCTGCCCGCTGCTCTGTCAGCAGCCTCTGGTAGACTTGTTGAATCACCAAGCTGGACTGCTGGAGGTACTCTCTGCCTGCAGGTGCCATCTGAGTTTGGAGGCAAATGTTTCTTTTATCCCTCCCCAGGAAATCCTCAGAATAGTTCAGTACTATCTGTTTTTAAATCATCCCCCTGGGGAAGTGGTGGGGCGGGCTGTGTTTTCTGGACAGGTGAATCTTCTTTTTTGAAGACAATATGCAAGACAAATCTCAGGGCGGGCTGTGTTTTCTGGACAGGTGAACCTCTAAAGACTTTCAAGAAGTGACTGTGCTGTACAGCCAACCCCAAAGCGTCCCCCCAAGGAATGTAGACTGAGACAATCTTTCTACGTAGGAGTTCAGATCCGTCTGCACCTCTGTCCCCAGTGGAAGATGCTGGGGAATTTTCTGATGAGCCTGTGTGCTGAAACCTTTAATAATAAATATTTAGTTCTTTCTTTCCAAATTAATGAATGAATTCACTGGCCTGCAGGTTGACAAACTTGGCCACAAGTTCTGCGCAGTACTTCAGTTTTACCAATTCAGGAGACTTGGAGATGAGTGTAATGAAAATCTCAAGGGCTCTGTGCACTTCTAGTCTTCTGTGAGTTAAAATTCTGGAAGAAGCTATCATATTTTATGGCATTTCAATTGCAGCAATTTATTTTTAATATTCAGCTTTTCTCTTTATCACCATTGCTGTTTGACATCTGGTGCTCTTTGGGGTATTTCAATCCAGTCTCAGCACCATTTCACCTCAAAAGCAAACTTTACTGGACATCTTTAATTGGCTGTTTCAATTCAGAGCAAAATCAAGTAAAATTTAGAAACATCTCTGACCTGAAGTCCCTTAAAAAACTAAATTACCCAATCCATTTTCCTGTAATAAACTTCAGTAGCTCTTATTGGGCCTCCTGGATGCCAGCTGAGAATTTGAAGAGCTGTTTTATCAAACACCTAGTATAAGTTGGATCGATATCTAAAAGGACCAGGCCCTCAAGGATGAGCCATGTATGTACATCAGCTGTTCCATGGGGAGATCAGTGGCCATTTGCTTTACAAATAACCACCAGCCATTTGGTGCCTTCACTAGGCTAAGCTGGCTGGTGGAACCATCCTTGCTTAGGAGTCCGGCTGGCACAGTGAGGTACCTGCTTGATGAACACTGGTTATATAGAGATGCAGGTACAAGAGCATGAGCGTTAGCGTCTGAGAGACCTGCGTGAAGATCACATTTCCGTCATGCATTTTGTTTTTAATTTGAAGGAACTGGCTGATGTGATTATGGAGGTTGGTGCTCCAGTTTGGGTTTTATGTGTCCCCAAAGGTCTGTGTGTTAAAGGGAGAGGTGCCCGAGTAGAACTTCTGGTAGGTGGTGGAGTCTGCAGGAAGTGGGACAGAGCAGAAAGGCTTCAGCTCCCCGGGAATGTGCCCTTGAGGGGATGGCTGGATACTTGTGCTTTTTGGCCATGAGGAAGATGGTTTTCTCCCTGACGTGCCCCACTGTGATGAGCCGCCTCATCACAGGCCCAGAGCATGGGGCTGCTGGATCATGGATTTGAACCAATAAAATAAACCACAGAACTGCCGGCCATGATGAGCCTTTTTCCTCTTTATACTTAGTTAGCTTATAATGACCAAAGCCCATTGGGTCGATACCAGGCTGAAGGCTGCAAACATTGAGCCCAAGAAGAACTGAGGTTTTACTTGGAGTCCAAAGGCCAGAAAAGAGCGGTACCCAGCTCAAAACAGGCGGCAGTTCTCTTCTGCTTGTGGGAGTCAGTCTTCATATTCCAGCTGGGCCACGAGTGAACTGAGCCGTGTCCATCCCATTAGCAAGGGTGGCGAGGCTTACCAGTTCATCATCCGGGGTGGTACTCACCCAGAGACTCCCTTGCAGACACACCCAGAATCGTGTTTGACCGACCACATGTCTGGGGACCCCATGACCCAGCAAACCCTCACAATGCCTAATAAAAAAGCATCTTGTGACTTTGATACAAATCTTTCCTTCTTAACAAGCAGGAAGTGGTGAGGAGGCTGGCTGCAAACGTAATTTAATACCTCCTGGTCTTACTCCAGTAACAGTCTGTAAGACCACCATAGAAAGGGAGCTGTATGTGACAGTGTGCGGCATAGCACTGGGGCTGCAAAGAAGGCAGATGAGTGTCAGTCAGTCTCTGGGCTTCTCTTAGACTGACTTATGAGTTCTTGTGCAGGAAGGGAGGCAATATGCAAAAGAGCAGTGAACACTGGGGCCTGGGCCACACCCCCTGCCAGGACTGTGTGCGCCAATGAATTTCAGCCACAGCAAATGGTTTATCCCAACTATGGTAGAGGTTGGAAACTCACAGCAATGAGACAGAAGAGAACTCGCTTTCTGGTGTCAGGATAGTGTGATGAACAGGTGCTAATTTGGGAGAAATGAAGTGTTCTTATCTACTCATGTAAATGGAGATTTTGATCTGGACTTTCAAGGACAAAAATATATTTATTGATACAAAGCTAAAAGGCGAAAAATAGGCATTTGCTTGTGTGATAGATATTTCCACATATCTCAGATTCTCTTGGAGAAATTTTATTTCTAATGAGAATTTCAAGGAACAGGTATTAACACTCCCGTTTTATAGTTGCACACACTAAGGCTTATTAGAAAGGCTAAGTTCACACGTCAAGGAGGGGGAGAAACCTGGATTTGAGCCAGTGTTTTTGGTTTGGAGGCCTGCACATCCCCTGAGTTCTGTGAGGTGGAAGGACCGCACGGCCACCCCCTGGGGCGTTTTGGAAGACCATGACCAAAGGTTAGCCTGAAGGAAGATTGCTGCCTTTTGGGGTGTGACCACTGATAGCAAGAGGAGGAGGAAGATCACAACTGAAGGGGTGAGGTGGGAAGGGGATGGCAGGATTTGTGGGGAGCATTGATAGTATCTGGACCTTCATGTGTAGAGCTTGGGCCAAGCCTGTAAGAGCAAGTGATTCAGGCGAAGCTTACTTTCAACTCCAGCTCTGTCAGTTCTCAAATACATCTCTCTGGCAAATGACTGGACTTCCTGAGCCTCAGTTTCTCCAGGTATGACACTTGGAAATTAGAGTATCCAACCAAAAGGGCTGTTGAGAGGAAAAGCAAGACTGCGTGTACATGTATATCGCTTAGCAACGTGCCTGACATAACGTTACTTGTTCATTAACTCTCATTGTAATCATGGTTATTCATTTCCTTGCAGGGTGTGTGGAGCATTTTTATGTACCTACTTCAGGGAACTTTACAGACAGTTGCCTTCTTGCATCCTGATGGCTTCTGCGTATTTGTGTCTGTGCGATCGTGTGCTGTAGCTCCAGTTGTGTTCTCAGAGGCCCTCAGAAATTCATGCCAGGCTGCTGGGCTCAGGCTATGCAATGCCTTCCTTGGTTATGTGCCCGTTTCTGTAACTTACCTATAAGGCTGCGTAGAGCAAAGCTTGCGTCTTTGTCTTTAAGGCAAATGGAGATGAGTGTCCTCTTCATGGTAATGTTCGAATCTTTGGCTAAAGTTCTTGGAGGACATCAGTATCATGCTGTGTCCCCAGAGCACATTTAATTGGGTTGCATTTGCCGTGTGAATAGTGTTGTGCCCAGGATTTCTTTTGTTGCAGCGTGCCAAGCATCATGATCACAGGTGGTGCAGTCCCACAGACTCGAGTGAGATCTTTTTTTTTTTAGGGTTTTTTTTTTTTTTTTTGTGACAGGGTCTCACTTTGTGGTTCAGGCTGGCCCTGAGCTCAGCCTCAAACTCACATCACAGCAATCCTCCTGCCTCTGCCTCCCGAGTGCTGGGATTACAGGGGTGAGCCACCATGCCCGGCACTGTGGTATGTGGTACTGGTTGCTGCTGGGGTGAGTCTCCACTCCCAGTATTGTTATGTGGTTACCGGGGATCGAACTCGGGTCCTTGCGCTTGCAAGACACGCACCAGAACCACTGAGCTAACTCCCCGGCCCCCGAGTGAGATCTTGATAAGACCTTCACTGTGTGTTCTTGGACCATTTCCTGAAATACTCTGAACTCAGTTTTTCTACCTATAAAATGGTAATGACATTCTAAACACCTTTAAGAAATTCCAAGACTCAGTTAAGAGTAATTTTGTTAAAGTATCTGGCATCTAGTAAATTTAGTAGATATACAGTAAACGTGAACTCTTAGAGTTTTCTGCATATCCATCCATTA
Source organism: Petromus typicus (assembly GCA_004026965.1). Classification (NCBI taxonomy): domain Eukaryota; kingdom Metazoa; phylum Chordata; class Mammalia; order Rodentia; family Petromuridae; genus Petromus; species Petromus typicus. The sequence goes on along the minus strand of PVIR01002277.1, from coordinate 85,756 downwards.
GACATTAAATACCAAAAGAACAAAATTACACCTCAGTAGTATTTTTATCTCCAGTTATTTTCACATAGCATGTATGTGTTTGTTGAATGAGTAATGAACAAAATAAGGCAGGCATTCCTTTGACCATGCTACAGATAGGAAAATGACTCTTTGAAGAGGCAGAAACTAAATTATCCAAAATTGCATGGTTACCAAATGAGAGATGGGACTCAACTTGGCCTCTAGTGGATTCCAAAGACAAAATTTTTTTTCTCTGAAGTCTTGGGTCTGCTAGATTTTGGTGAAAATTAGAATTTAATTTCTTTACTTTCTGAAAGGAATGTGGATAAAAGCAGCATTTTCTGAACATCTGTCCCATACTAGCTATTTCACAAAATCACTCACTGAAGTGTTGATGTTCCTGGGATCCCTGAGGAGGCTGAAGAGAGGTCAGAGGGTGTCTAATGACAAAAAGCCCATGTGTAACCAAGTGAGGAGTCCAAGGACACTGCATATTTTAAGGATTCTATTTCATATCTTTTTTTGCTGCCCTTATCCAGGGTCTGGGCTCAGCACTGGCAGGATCTTGGCACTGAGGGACTTTTAGCAGATCTGTTTCAAGAGCTCGGAGAGACAAACCCTGAAAACTCAGGCAAGGAGGTGGAGCCAGCGCGTACATGAGTTTCCTTGAGCCCAGGCATTTTCTGCCGTGTAGTCCCACCAGGATATGGCTGCACTTCAGACATTCTAGGTGATCGATGCGTTCTAGGACAGAATTAATTATTTAAACTATCAGCTTCACCAATCAGATGCAGTTACCAGTACAAGTACATTGTATATCTGTTTTCATAGAAAAATCAATGAGTAAAAACCTTGATTAACAATTCATGCATATTTCAGCTGTTCTTTACCGCTGTTGTTTGAAAATCCGTGACAGGAAGTTGGAGCTTTTCTCCATGATGAAAGAAGTTTTTGCAGAGAGCTGCCTGAGCATCTGAGGTGCTTGGAGAGAGTGTTAGCTCAGGCTACCCAAACTGCTCTGCTCTGAGAGCTCAGAAGGATGCTTCCCTGATATTGATTCGTTCTTCTCACCTAGGAACAGAACTCCATTTTTTTCAGATAGATGGAACCTAACTAAAATTCTTTCTTTCCCAGATTCTTCTGCAGCTGGCAATCCCAAGAAGGTGAACACAGTCTGCTGAGAGGCTTCTGGGTAAGTTTCTGTTTTCCTGCTAACAGGAAACACAATGATGTGGTACAGTCCCTTACTGGCTTACTGCTAATATTGTCTCACGTGCGTACACATGTGTGCACCTACATTTTGCCTAGTTTATGTTGTATCGACTGGGGATGTGATGTCTGGAAGTGGAGTAGGCCAGGAGGGGAAGACCATAAGACTTCCATTATGGTGACCACTGAAGTGACTTTCCGGGGAAGGCAGGTTCTACTTGGTGTTTGGATGCTTTCCTAGTTGCAACTGATGGCCTCCCAAATGAATTGGAGTGATTTGCTGAGGCAGGTTGTACAAGGCTTGCTGCTCACAAGAACGTGTCTGGTTTTCAAAGTAGATCACTAGTAAGTGGCCTGTTGTAGTCAGGGACAAGATGACAGTCGTTGTCCTTATCTCTGAACCGGTCTAAAAGTTTGTTTGTGGTCTCCTGGCATTGCACATGCTGGTGTCTCATATAGACGAAAAACTTAGACATGAGGTATGAAATGAAATAAATCAGGCACAGAAGCTTAAATACTGCATGGTATCTCTCACTGAGTAATGCAGAGTAGAAACTAAGTGCCAAATGAAAAAGGGAGGAAGAAAACAAAAGGGTAGATCTTTTGCAAATTGGGAGAGGGTCAAAAGGGAAGTAAGAAGAATTAAGAAATGCCACTGGATATGTGGTGCGTGCTTATAGTTCCTGCACTCAGGAGACTGAGTCAGGAGGATTGCCTAAAATTCAAGGCCAGCCTGGACTACATAGCGAGTCCTTATCTATAAAAAATAAATGCTATATGCAGGAGCATAAATATAATGAAGGTAAATATATAGTGTGTCATAAATATGAGCTAAGAATAATAATAAGAAGGAAAACGGGGAAAGGGAATTTAGAGATGGAGAGAGGAAAGCAGGTAGGAAGGAGAAAGGGGATAAAAAAGAAACGCACTGTGTTATGTATATGCACCTACCCTCCAGGTGAGTGTACATATCGTATACAGCAAATACATGCTTAGACATGAGTTTCACATGAAGAAGTGGCAGTGGCTTTTTCTTTGAGCATGATGCATTGCAGGCGTAAAGCTGATCATCTCCGGTAGACTCACAAACACATCTCGCGAAGACCCCAGGTGGGTTTCCCTGTGTTCAGAATCCTTCCTTAGCAACAGAAGTGGGTGCCTAGAGTTACCGAAGTTCGTGGGGACCCACATGCCGATCGGAAGAGGACTGTTTCAGCGGGTAGTGAACAGCGCGGTGTCTTTCCTGCCTTGATGCTTCCGAAGGTCTAGCGTAAAGAGGCTTAGACCAGGAGGAAGCCCTGGCAGGGCTGTCAGGTGCAGTTGTGAAGGTGTACACTGTGCAAAGCCAGGGCCACCGATGGCACAAGGGGCCACATGCAGCAGCCCAGGAGAAGTGCCTGGCAACTTCAGCTCTGGGGTATTCCTCCCAGTTCCTCTGGCACCCATGTGACTCATCTTTGTTTGGTTTTTTGTCGTCCATCTCTCAGGTCACTCATCTTCTAATTGAAAACTATTTTTTGAGTTGATACTATGTTCCAGGCATTCTCCCAGGAACCAAGAAAATAATGGTTTAAAAAAACGTGGAAATCTGGCTTGTTCTTATAAAGCACATGGCTGATGAGGGCAGAAAAAGTCATTAAATAAATATAAGAATATTGAAATTCGCAAACATGATGAGCATTAGAAAGAAAATGTGTTTGCTAATAGGGAGATTTCGAATGTGGGTTTTTGTTTTTTTTTTTTTTTAGGTTTTTTGAGACAGGGTCTCGCTTTGTGGTTCAGGCTGGCCCTGAGCTCAGCCTCAAACTCACATCGCAATCCTCCTGCCTCTGCCTCCCGAGTGCTGGGATTACAGGTGTGAGCCACCACGCCCGGCACTGTGGTATGTGGTACTGGTTGCTGCTGGGTGTGGGTCTCCACACCCAGTATTGTTATGTGGTTACCGGGGAATCGAACCCGGGTCCTTGCGCTTGTAAGACAGGCGCCGGAACCACTGAGCTAACTCCTCGGCCCTCGAATGTGGGGTTTTGATTTGTTCTGAAACATCACGAAGGTGCGAGTTGAAGTCTGAGGAATGAATAGCAATTCCTGAGGAAGAGAAGGAGGATTATGAAGTTGAGTGTTTAGCATGTTCATAAGTCCTGTGACACGGGGGGCGAATGCTGAGTACCAGCAACTGAGAGAGCCCTGGTGTGTGTGTGTGTGTGTGTGTGTGTGTGTGTGTGTGTGTGTGTAGCTGGCCTGGATGAGGGGCGCATGTGGTGTTTAAGATCTAGGCTTAATTCAGCTTCCTGTGGTTTTTGAAAAGGTATTTGGAAACCTTCTTTGCTCTGAATCTCGTTTAAGCTGTGATTTTGTACCCTTGGGCTCACTGTCGTCCTAGACCGGTCTTGTGGCTCCACTGAGCCAGACTGGCGAGGAAAGGACTTGTTCTCTCACCTGCCCTGGACACTCACAACTCACAAGGCTGGGCACTGGACTGTAGCCCACTATTGTTTTACCCCCAGCAGCCAAAGAACCCACACAGTGCAACATGCTCGGTGCCAACAGTCTCCATTTGACATCACTAGCAAAGACAAGGTGCTGTGAGAGTCAGCCTTCCCCTTCTCTTCGCGCTTGTGATGCCGCTGATTCCACAGCCAGGCCCCTAAGAAAGCGAACAATCGAAAGTGTGCAGAGCGCAGGGCTTAGCTCTGCTCTGTGTCTCGTACTGTGGGCCGAGGGCCTGGTGGGCGGCGGCTCCGCTCTTCTCTCCGGCGCTGCCGTCTCCCATCTCCCGTCTGGGATTTGGACCGAGTACAACGTGTGCCGGGTCTGTCCCCTCTCACCTCGCAAAGGCTGGTGATCATTACCCTGGAGGCTGCTTTGAAGATCAAGTAAGACCTTCAGATTAGGACACAGGCTACCTGATCATTCCGTCTTGCCTGTTCATTAAATTATTATTGTTAACACATATGAGGAGGAGGAGGGCAGATTTTTACTTATCACAGTAGAGAAAAATTTCTTTAATTGCTGGAGGATATGATAGAGGAAAACACAGTGTTTTTGAGACTATCAACACTGCAGGCTTCAGACATTAGAAGAGCTATAGGACAACAGCTGCCAGGGGTGTGTGTGTGTGTGTGTGTGTGTGTGTGTGTGTGTGTGTGTGTGGACAGTGGTCCCATAGGGACATTCTTTGCGGGAAGGTGATAGAGAAAAGCCATGACTGGCCACCATCACAGGCGATGCTGGGCTGCAGACCCCAGTGCCACTGCTATCACAGCAGTTCCCTGTGCTTTGTTCTTCGGAGGTGCACTCAGGAGGCTGAGGCAGGAGGATGGCTTTGTGCTTCCCTCTTTGTTTTGATATCGCCTGTCAAAGCCTCAAAGTCCCGGATGGTAGCATTTGTTCACAGCTCCGTGCTGCTGGAGGCCCCAGGAATCGTTCTAACATGCTGGTCTTTGGAAGTCAAGTCTCTCGGTGCTCAGGCAACTCTTCTGTGCCCAGTTGGTTCCTACAGCACTGTCTGATTCTGGGAGATTCAGAAAGCTTGGGCAGACAGATGGGGGTGTAGATCAAGAAGAGCTATCTACACATAGGCCTGGCAGTTCTGGGGAGCTCAGCTGTAGTGTCTGTGTTGTTGTACACTGGCATGGTGTCGCCACAGGACTGGGATGGACTGGCTGGAAACTCTTACGATATACACAGAACTATTATTGCTATTTTTGTTTACCCAATAAATAATGCTTAATGTCATCAAAAGAGCTGTTTGCTTTGAAACAGCCACAGAAAAGCAGAATCCTGAAGTTGGCCGGGAGAACACCCTAGTGAGATGAGAAGTACTTCATGGAAGTTTGGGGCTGTGGGTGGGTTTTTTGTTGTTGTCAAAAAAATAAAATAAAAATAGAATTGGCAAATCTCAAAGAAATTTCCAAGACCAGCCATTGGGGAAAAGCTAATCCCAAAGGTGAGTGTGAATTGGAATGATACTTCCTGTGCTATGCGGCAGGAAGCGCAGCCCCTGGGGGCTGGTTTTCATTTGTCATCTTACGAACTCAGCCAGGCTGCGGCCAGCCAGCCTGGCATTGATTGGAGGCCCTGCAAGGGGGGCTCAGGCTGCAGGAAACCTAGGGATGCTGGTTACACCTATTAGTTCTAGCTCCGTGTGTGTGTGTGTGTGTGTGTGTGTGCACGTGTGCACACACACATGTATGTGTAGGCATGTGTGTGTTTGTGTGTGCACGCGTGCGCGCGTGTGTGATCTGAGAGGGGAGTTCTCTGCCTCTGCAGCACTTGCCGGTGGTGCATCCAGCGGGCCATGTGGTTGTATTTCTCCCACGTCCTGTGTCTGGCTGTGTGTGTCCACTTTCCACGACTGGGATGATGGTCCTGATCTTGCAGATTTAGGGCATTTATGGCTCTGGAGCTTCGGGGTTCATGGTGTTTCTCTCCAAGGCAGAAACATCATGGCAGGAGCGTGCGGTGGAGGAAAGCTGCTCCACCCGTAGCAGCCAGGAAGCAGAGGTGCGGAAAGAGCCAGTGAGGATGGGGCTGCGGTGCACCGTGCATGCATGTTACTGGTCTCCTCGGTGTTTCTGGGGCCCAGTGAGTGAGAGTGAGAATTTACTGTCCCCCAGCTGGAGGACCGAGAGGTGTCTCTCCTTCTCTCCCCTTCCCCCCGATGAAGACACTTTGCCAGCCTGTTGTTACAGTACATAGATGCTAAGACCAGGGGCATGTAATGGGAATAAGAAAATAACAGCCTGCCTGCTAAAGTTATCTTGGGGCTTAGTATGCGTAATTATTTAATATAGCTTAATAAAAGTGTTTTCAAAAATCCCTTAAGAAAATGAATATTTGAGTATCCTGATTTGATCACTACACATTGTATATATGTACCAAATTATCGTACTGTACCCCGGACATATGTACTGCTAAAATAATAGTTTTAAGCAGATAGGGTGGCTTGCACTCTGAATCCCAGAACTCTGTGTGGCTGAGGCAGGAGAATCGAATGTTGTAGCCAATCCCGGGCAGCTAGCAAGTTAATGAGATCTGTGTCAACATTTTAAAATACTTCAAAAGGATCAGAATTGTCACAAAATTCTCCTGGGCTCCATCCCTGGAACTGAAAAATTATTAAAAAATAGTAATGGGAGTTGAATGACTAGTGTGGAGAAAGTGCATGTCAGCCGTGCACTGCATCCTCCCTGAGATGCACCGTGAGCTCCAAGGGTGTCCTAAAGCTCCAGTGACCCTCAGGTCAAAGACCCTCTGCTTGGGCGATCCCTGGGATGTCCTAGTGGTGTCGGGACAAGCGTGGCTGAGCGTTCAGTTGTGTGCTGGGTGCTCAGCAGAGGACTCCGTGTCCTCTCCATGGGAACTCTTCCCACCGACCTTGTTTTTGTAGGGTTAAGGGAGGCCCTGGAGGGTATCTGGGTTTCACTTTCGCTTCTTTATTGGAAAGGTAAAAGGCAGGAAGAGAGGAGGCGAGGGAGGAGATAGAAGGGGAAAGAGAAAGAAGTGACAAGTGACATTTTGCAGAGCAGACTCAATTACGTCCCTGGCATCTTTAAGAACCCGGTACCTGAAGGTGAGACAAGGTCAGACCTAGACACCCTGTGCCCAGCTTTTGGCTCTGAGGCCCCTCCTTACCTCAAACACAGATGCAGAGTCCCAGGGGCAGTGGGAGTGGCCACGTGCGAAGGGAAAATGGGGCTCTGCCTGAAAACTTGGAGGCCTTTTATGTGGAAGAACTGGAGCTCGGTGGGAAATGGCATCGCCATGACACACGTGGTGGTTCCCAAATGAACAGACTGACTGATGGCCCCGTCACCTCACAAGGAGCTCTGCCCGCGACCTGCACCCCGCTTCTGAGCGCCATGCTTTCCACTCCAGCTGCGCACCCTGCAGGGTTCTTCCATGCTGAAGAAGAGAGGAGGGGGGAGAGGGAGGGGAAGGGGGAGAGATCCCGACAACTTACAGAATTTTGATCCATGCAATAGAGTAAACCTCGGCTGGCAAAGCCAACAGCAGCTCGAGAGCAGGATTCACCCATTTTCATTAAAAGACTTTCAGCTCTCCGTGGTCCTTTGAAAACAAGCTGTTTGTATTATTTCAGCAAATACAAATAACGTGAGAACAGTCCTTTTACAAGGGAGGGGCTCTCCCATTGTACAAAAGAGTTAGCCGGCTAAGAAAAGGGGCTGTAATCACACAGCAAGTACACACGTATACGTGTAGGAGCTGGAATTACACCCGCACCTATCTGTCTTAAAATCTCAGCACAGTTTTACTCCTCACAAGTGATTCCCTGCTTGCCAAGTAAAATCAGTTAAAGAAAGCCAGCTCCTGACATAAAATTCCTGTGACAAGCCTCCTGTGGGGTCCATTACAATGAGCCGGCTGTTACCGACTCACCAGCCCCTTGTTAAGGGACTGGGCGGCTGGGTGTGTCTGGCCATTCGCTGAATGACTCTCAGCGTGTGCTTCATTCTCAGACTGTGAGAGCTGCGAGTCCAGGCCGCAGCCCTGAGGCCCCTGGCAAGCAGCAAGCAACTGAGAGAGCACGCAGGCCGCCTCAAAGTGCATTATTGATACTTGGCTGCGTGGGGATCTGGGGAGTTTTGAAGAATTCTTTTAGTGATTAAAAAAAAAAATCCCTTCCACTTTAAATAAATAAATAATAGAATCGGCTCCGTGCTGGAAACTCATATCCACGATGGCTTTCTTTTAAGTGTTAGCGGGTTTTCCTTAAATTAGCAGCTGCCAACGACAGGAAATGCGAGTGACCTGTGTTCTGGGCCGTGACTACAGGCTGCAGTGTGGTGCTGCTGGGAGGATCGTGCGGATGCTTCTGAGCAGACAAACAGGCCAGGATCCGGATCAAGCAGCAGGTGGAAAAGATGTACAGTGTCTGATTCCTTAGGACCTAACAAGTCACATGCCAGTGCCGTTGGGCCCGGGATTTGAGGCCCCAAAGTGGAAGGCTTTTGTTATGTCCCTTTGGTGGGAAGCACCCTGATGCCGGCCCGTCTGGGTCACTGCGCCTGTCCTCTGCAGGCTGTGTCTTCTTGATCACTTGGTCCGACTGCTGCTTTCCTTGCCATGGGGCAGTTGAGGGGTTGAGTTGCGGTTCTGCAGGGTTAGGAACCGGGTCAGTGTTGGGCCCCACAATGTCTCATCACTCGGGGACCGTGTGCACATAGCACTCTTTGTAGGTCTTGATAGGTCCAAAGAATGTCATAATTCAACAGTACCAGGAGGATGTTTCTTTATTTTTCTGCAGGGCGTGACTACCCAGTCTTTCCTACTGAGAAAATCTGAAATGTGACTTTCATAATGACCTTTTTAGAAAATCCTAGAAAATCAATGGATTGTTTATAAATCAGAGAGACTACCTGTATATGTCAGGACAACCAAGCTGACTGTAGCTCAGAGAACAATCACCTGTCCTCCCATCGCAGTCGCTAGATCCTTTGCCCTCCAGGACTTTATGTACAGTACAGTATATTAACGTCTCCTCCGCCCAGTTTTGCAAATCTTGGGACCCACCAGGAAATGTCTCTGCTCTGTTTACGTCCCTTCCTTGTCATACTAGGACATCACTATTGCTGCCTTTTCACAACAGGGTTTCTATGCTGATGTCTGTGATCCCTTCCCATCCCATCTTTTGGGAAGTACCAGCCTCCGGCTTTCCCCAGGTTCAGGGGAACTTAATTCCTTTGGTTGGTTACCATCTCCTTGCTTACTGGCTTTGGACTGAATGTAGCACCCCACTCTCACCCCTACAGCCTTCCTGGAAAATAGGGGCCGGATCACAGACAATACAGGAAGTTCACTGCACCACCCGTGTGATGTGAGGCACTCGCCCTACACTGGGCCAGTTTCTCTCTCCCAGAGTGAGCGCCGCCGATTGCTCTCCGTGGGTTCCTTCAGTCTGGTGTGAAGGCAGATGTTTCCTGGTGAGGCCGAGAGACCCAGGGGTGCCCAGGGAATCACGAGTGTCCAGGAAGGTCTTGTTTAAGAGTCTGCTCTGTCTGTGGTTTGAATAGGGGTCACGATGAATGATTCAATGAGATTCCTTCTTCCCAGTAAACTGGGAGTTCACACAGAAGGAAAAGTCTGTGACCTCACCCGTAAAATAACATTGCCTTTATTCCATAAAAGCCATGAAAGTTAGAGCCATAACAGTATTCTTTTGTTAGAGAAAAACCAAAAGATGATCCCGTCCAATCCCTTCATCTTGCAGGTGGGAAAACTGGGGTTTTGTGACACAAGGTACTGCAGACTAGCCAAGAGATCCAGGGAATGAGGAGCATGGTCTCCGGACTCTGCAGTACATTTATTTCTCATGCTTCCCTGGATACGGAGATCATGCTGAAAAGGAGATGCCTCTGGTCTGGGTGACTGAAGCATTTCCCAGGACAGACAGGAGGCTGAGCCCTGACAATTTCTGGGAATACTCTGCCCTTGGAATCCCGATTCCATATTCTTTCCTTGAACTTGGCACAACCAACACTGTATAGTCCCAGAAGAAGAGGAAGCAGTGAGGTCACCCGGGACTTGCAGGATCTGAAGAAAACACTGACATGTGGACAGCAGGATTCACAGTGTTCTCTGTCTTCTCCAAAGGAATCCACAGGATGCCAAAAAGACAAATGCATTTTTCTCCTCCAAATTATTCCTCCTACAAATGCTAAGTGTCTCCATCTGGGAGGCATTTAACATTTCAAGCAGCTATTGCTGATCTGTAGGAGGACTCGCCAAGTTTCAACTGTCTCCCCAAAATAGCTCCCCTCATTGCCGCAAGAGCCGCCAAGACCCAGCCCAGGCAGAGGAGAAATACAGTGTGTTTGGGGCAGCCCAGAAGCGGGAGGAGAGCGAGGGCAGCCGGCTCCTGCTCTGTCCTCGTTTTCCTCTCTCTTTTGGAGTAAGGTTTGGGTCAGCTGATGTGCAGAAGCCAACATCCTTCTCCAGAAAGAATCCATGTCCAGAAAGCATTTCATCAGTGATGTTTCCCCAGGTGACGGTCTCATGTCTCTTTTAATGCTCAAAGTTACTTACATATTTAGAGCAAATCACATACATATTCGGCAAGGTTAAGTTCGAAAAAGTCCCACCTAAAGGACTAAAGGCAGGATGGGGATATTTGAGGTCTGAGTAAGACTCAGGAGTTTGTCTTTGTCATTTCCCATTCTGTTTACATTTTCCATGTCTGACCATGAGGAACGAATGTGGGACTCTCTCAGCCAGCAGTCCTAGATGCTGCAAGGTGGTGGGTACTAGGAGGGGGCTTGAAATACAGGGTACGGTTTCTGTCATCACAGAGAATATTGATTAATACTGGTATGACCACAATAGCACTAAATCTACATAGACTAAAATGGCTTGGACAGTCTTGATGTAGGACCTAACAGGAACTGGAAGGAGAAGTTATCAGTGATTGAGAGGCCACAGCGTTTTCCTGGAGGAGATGATATTTGTTCTAGATTTAAGGAGAAGCTTAGAATTTGAACATGCAAATATTAGAGGAAAAGCATCCCAGCTGCACAGAACAGCTTGAGCAACACCATTTCAAGGTGGTGAAGGTGCCCAGAAGTGAATTTCATTTGTGCATTCCTTCCTTTTTGCATTCCTTGAATGGGACGTGCGGATACTGTGCATGGAGTGTGCCTAGGCACACAGAGCTCGGAGCATGTTGAGAGACACAGAACTTGTGTTTGGTGGGTGATGAGAAATGGGAAGAAGGTTGTAGTCTCGGGTGTTCCAGACAACAGCCAGAAATAGGAGATCTAGGGGTGGACCTTTGACTCAGTGAGTGGTCAGGAGAGATGGACTGTGGGAGGAGAAAGCAGAATCAGGTGTCGAGGACAGATACAGAGAAGGGTTTTGAGAAGCTTCAGGAGATGCAAGAGTCATTCATTAGATCAGAGGGCAGAAGGTGGCACTGGGGCAGATGGCAAAAAGGTGCTTTTCGGTGTTCGGTTTGAGCTCATCTAGCCATTGTTGTGTTTATGCTGTTGCAGTGGAGAAAGTATGGAATCGACTCCCACTCCCACTGCGCGTCCTGCTGACAGCCTGTGACGGGTGGGAAGGCAGAACTCCGACAATGTGCGAAGTTGCCGTCTGCCACCTGCCCTGTGCTGTTGTTTTTCTTTTGTCAATGTGTAGGTTTTGGTCACAAATGACTTTACTCAGGACAGAGACTAAGCCCTCAGAGTAGTGCAGGGATGCCCTATGTGACAGATGCTCAGTGTATATTGTCAGTGATGTCACGTGTGTGTGTGTGTGTGTGTGTGTGTGTGTGTGTGTGTGTGTGTGTGATTCTTTGGTACTAAGATATGGCCTCATCCTTATATTTGAGAGATGGAAGTATCATTTTTAGCATCATTGTTGATTATTATTCAAGTCATTGATCTCTCCTGTATAAATGACAACTTTTATTGGCTAGGAAGGTAATTTTTCACACACAGTATTTCTGTGTAACACACACATTGATAAGTGGTCAGCATCAAGAACTGCCACCCAGACACCTGTCACCAACTAAAAAAATATCTATTCCAAGATCTCTAGAAATTTAGATATTTCATGCCTCACTGTGCATCATTTGAAGTACAAAATGATTAGTTTATACTGTATTAAATGATTAAATGTTTAAAAGCATTACTGAGTATGAAAAATAATTTTAAAATCTATTACCATTAATATTTTTATGTATACTGTATAGCAGTGGGTACCTTAAAATGAGAGTTATATGTTTAAATACCAATGTACATGGTGCATGTAGGCATCCAGTGCTTTTACACAAACATAAGTTTAATATCTGCATAGTGTGCTCTGCGAACTTATGCCTTGAGAGAGAACAGGCATCAGTATAAAAATACGGTCTTCCATGATGATAAGAGCTGTAAGGAAGATGGTCTGGGTGAGAATATGCAGGAGTGGATTGGAGCCTGAAGTTGGGAAAAACTTCTGTGAGGACTGTGCGTGGGATTTCAAGTCTAAACAGTGATCACGTATTACGGCTGAGCAGGGCCGGGCCCTCCAGTAGACGCGGTGGATGCAGTGCTCCTGTAGCCAGTGAACGGTGGGCCCTTCGGGCAGCTTCTGTCTCCTTGCTGATTTTCATAGCCTTCGGGGTGTGTTTATGCTGCCTCTGGACATCTTGCTAAATTCTTTGGTGTTATTTTTTGTGAATGTTCTAGGCTTACATTCCTGTCATTTGCATGATGCTAGGAGCAGTTGTGATTCAGGCCTGGCCAAGGTGATACCTGCGTCTGTGTACGTGACCCTCACTGTCCTCACGAGGCCACTCTCACCATCCCTAGGACGGAGGAAAGCAATAGTTGAGCAGATAAGCGCTCAGTTGCTAGTGAGCGAGGCAGCTGTCTATGCCTCCGAGCTGCCTTCAGCTGAACCTCTGCTTTTCTACTCATCCTCTTTAAGATCTAAAACTGCTGAAAAATGAGGAGGTTTGTTTTGTCCAGGACTTGAGCAAGAAATGTTCTGGGTTTGGTGATTCAGTAAAATGTTGGCTGATGCATGAGATCTAGTGTTTATAATGTTAACAAAGTATTCCTGTGTTCCATGATTTCTGCACTTTAAAAAAATTAGATCAGAAATAGAATTGAATTTTGTCACAATCCTTTTGATACTTGATGATGGTCTTTCTTCTTTGGCCCATTGACGTGACAAATTATCATAATAGATTTCTGAATAGTAAATGATTCCTAATATTAAATCTACCTTGCCTTCCTGGAATGAAATCTATTTGGTCATGGTGAATTATTTCTCTAAAGCATAGTTGAATTAGGTTTGCTGGCGTTTCATTCAGCATGTTCATGTCTATATCAATAAATAATATTGTATTAGAGCTTTCTTTTCTTTCACAGTTGTTACTAGTTCTTAGCAACAGACTATCCCAGTGTCACTAAAGAAAGCGAGACAGTTTTTTCCTCCTGTAAAAAGTCTCTTCTTAAATAGCTACATGCCATGGCTGTTATTTATTTATTTATTTATTTATTTTTAGAATTGTGAAATAATTAGCATTTTGAATAATTCTGGTCCAGTACTTTCTTCAGAATATTTTTGCAAAACTTATCCACTTCTCCCCAAAGTTATTGATACATTCAAATTCCCATGGGCTCACTTTTATAATTCATATCTGCCTTAGAAAATCATCAGTATCATTAAGATTTTTCAGGTGTATTTCACATATGATTATACTTTATTATTGCCTTACCTTATCTTTGTTCTTGGCTTGCTATTATTTCTACTGAGGGACTCTTTGGTTAGGATGTGCAGTGTGGCGCGTGATAGCCATATCTTAACCCCCCCAGGTGGCACCGGCCACTTGGGTGACATTTTGCGTATCAGTACTCTTCTGTCGTCTTCCCATTCATCTGACTTGCTTTTCTGAGTTACTTTTTAATATAACAAAGGAGGAATTATGTGGGAAAGAAAGCGATGGAAAACAGAAAGGACGGCGAGGTGGGAGGGGCTTCAGAGCCGAAAGTCCTTGAGTGTCTGAGTTTTTTTTTTTTAATTAAAATCTTTATTGGTCCATTACATATACTGAGTTTTTAAAAACTCCGCGCGCTCCGTTTTCCTCATTCCTGTCTTTGTTTTCACTTGCTGCTTTCCAAAAACCTCACTGAGGTATTTTCCTTAACTTCTTATTCATTAAGACAATGAAAGTCTGTAACTGTAGATTATAACATTTTTGTACATTGCGTTTTTCAAACCATTAACTTCTAAATAACCTGTGGCCAATAATTTAATTTACCCTTTGACCAACGTAACATTTAAGACAGAGTGTTTCAATTTGCAAAAGCTTGGATTTTGGTTTTCTGCTGTTTTGTTTTCAGTTTGGGGCTTTTTATATGTGTCTATTTAGTTTTTAAAGAACATTTTGTATGTATGTATGTGCTTAGAGGGTAATATTTTATGACTACATATATTCTGAATGATTTGTTATTTATTTTCCTAAATGATTATTTTTCTCTGTACCCCTGGGGAAATATGACCTGATTTATGACTAATTGGATTTTGTTGTTTTGAGTGTGACCTAATATGATACAAAGTCCAGAATTTGTATTAATTGTAGTCTTATAAGACATTGCATTAGATTGTTGATAATCATATTTAAAAACCTCTTCAATCAGTAATTATATTATGCAAATCCCTTATAACCTTATTTATTTTTGTCTACTTAATGTATCACAGACTCTTCACATCTCACACCCTTGATGTGTTTATGTCATTTGTGTTGTGTATTGCTAGTCTTGAGTTCAGCAAGCAAGCATTTATGAATATTTTTCTGCCTTCGAAGTTGCATATTTATTAGTATAAAATAGCCGTGTTGTTTGGTTTTAAGATATTTTACTTGAGTTCAGTGTGCTTGACATTCAGTCCAGCCTGCAATTTAGTTTTTCTTTGTGTTGGGCTGGCACCTGTTTTCCCACACCTTTACCTTCAGCCCAAAGACATAGTTTAATTTTAGGCCCACCAGGTACAGGTAATATAAGATCAGGTTTTAATTTGACCCAATCTTAGAGTCTCTGACCTTTAAACGAGGAGCCTAAAGGATTAAAGATTTACATTTATTGCCATGACTTATTTGTTTGGGTTTGCTTCTATCATTTTGTTTTATGGCTTTCCCAGTTTTATTTATTACCCATATTTCTAGACTGTACTCTGGGTGGTACTAATATAGAAATAGCCGAGTAGACCTCTCCTGACTCTCACTAATTATCTCAGGTGTTGCATCCTGTAACCAGTGACACATTTTCGAAGCGTACTGGTTACATGAAATGCACGCAGAGAAGGATAGCCATGTAAAAGGTGCAGCATATTATTGAGGGTGAAGACTGCAAAAGGAAGTGGTAAACTAGAACAGGGGAGAGTTGAAGAGCTGCTTTCAATAGAAAATACACACATGGGCCGGGGAGTTAGCTCAGTGGTTCCGGCGCCTGTCTCGCAAGCGCAAGGACCCGGGTTCGATTCCCGGGTAACCACATAACAATACTGGGTGTGGAGACCCACACCCAGCAGCAACCAGTACCACATACCACATACCACAGTGCCGGGCGTGGTGGCTCACGCCTGTAATCCCAGCACTTGGGAGGCTGAGGCAGGAGGATTGTGATGTGAGTTGGAGGCTGAGCTCAGGGCCAGCCTGAACCACAAAGCGAGACCCTGTCTCAAAAAACCTAAAAAAAAAAAAAAAAGAAAATACACACATACACACACAAAGAGAGATTTCTGTAGAACTTCTGGATTAGAATTAAAAATAATATGTAGGAAGCCAGAACTTTGAAAAAAAAAATCCAGAATTAAACTCCATTCCTCAATAAAATTGTGATTTTAGAATCCTGAGAAGAATGCAGGAAAAACTCAGACAGCATCAGACTGCCCTGGTGCTGGCAGCAGCCAGTAGTGGAGGCTGCAGTTCATGAAAAGCTGAATCTTTTCAAAACTGAGACCCTGCACTGATTTGAGAAGTAGTGATGTTGTCAGGACCCTGGAGTCTTTCCAGTGTCTCAGATGGGAATTCTGACTCAGCTCTGTAGAAGAGCTTCCAAAAGAAAACTCCCACACCCATGCATCCCATCTGGATGTGTGGTTTGGGGACCAGGTGTGGGTGTGTGTGTGCAAGTCCACACAGGCAACATCGATGAATGTTGCAGCCCTTTACAAAACTACCAATGTCTAGTTCCCAGCTTAGGGCATCTGATTTATCATTCCTGGGGGTGGAGTCCAGATATCCTATTTTTTTTTTTTTAAATTAAGCTCCTCTGGTGATTTTAATCTGCAGTCAGGCTGAAAAATCATGGATGCCACTTGATTCTCTGTTGTGGAAACCTGACAGACAATTGTGCTTTAGTCTCTGTGCATCTTCTTCATCTTCTGCCCACAGCCTCCCTCCCGCTTTGTTTGGGAGTCTGTCCCTTCTGTTGTCTGTCCACCTGGATTTTGACGATCCTGTGCTTTCAGGTGAAAGAGGATTCTGAGGGTTCAGTCAGCAACCGCGTTCTCCAGACTTACCAGAAACCATCAGGATATCTCACCTGGACTTTTATCTAATAGGAGATCAGAGAAGCTGGGAGCCATCTAAAAGATTAAGAGTTAAACTTTCTTAGCCTGTTACATAGTGCTCACAAGAGAAACATATTTAATGTAAACTACCCAAATTAATAAGCATTGCATTAAATAAGCATGAACAGTGACCGCCCAGAGTCAGATGTGGAAGAGTCAGAAGGCTCATCTACATGCCGGACACCTAAAGGGATTCAGTAGAAAAGCCTCTAGCCCTCTGTAGTGTTCCATGAGAGGTGAGTCAGGAGGCCAAAGGGTCTGTGCTGGGAAGGTGAAAGCATCGAAACCAGAAGACAGCAGCCATGGTGAAGGTGAAGACTGGAGCTCATCTGAAGAAGCAGAAGTGAGCCCTCCTTCTTTGTTTCCCTTATAGAACATTTTAGAGGCAGTCCTCCCTAACTCTTCCATGACCAGAACTATGCTGATCCAATTTAGTTGAGTATTAATTACATGGGCACAGTCAGTTAACTGACACACTCAGCACAAGGTCAGCTGGAAAGCGAGAAGGTGGTCCTGATGTCATTGGAGCCACGAATTTGCTCACACTGACGGTCATCATTGTCTCTGTTTTACAGAGAACACTGAGCTCATTGTGATTATTACTCAGAACTGCACAACCCATCTGCGGAAGAGAGGGATATCCGCCCTCAGGCAAGCCTGCCACATGGCTCTTGCACACTGTAACAGTTAACAAACATGCTGCTGGTGTGCTCGACCTCTCTGGTAAATGGACTGATGATGAGTTTTACAGCAGGTTGGTCTGGGAGAATCTGTCATGGACCATTGTGTTCTTGGGACAATACTTCTATCCTACATGGTCGATCCTTTAGCTCAGTTTCTCAGAATAATTCAGGACTTATGTTTGTGTTTTGCTCACCTTTGTGGAAACAGTCCTGACTGCTATTCTCATGTTCTTTTATGTCCCTTTAGTGGTCCTGCCTTCCAGTTCTTCTCTGGGTGTGCTCTTGCTGGTCTTCAAAATCTAAGTGCATAGCAGGAAGCAGGGAAGGAACGGGACTCTGTGGAAAGACGGGGAAGAGGCTGATGGCCAAGAAACAGTCAGATATGGGCAAACGGACTTAGGTGTTTTTAAAAGATGCTTCTGGGAATTTCTCTGAGTCATCCCAATAGCGTCTCAAAATATCCTGCTAGACATCATAACGCATACTAAACCTTGACTGTGTAAGAGGCAGCACAGAATTTGATTTCCGCATACAGGTGATTTCTGTTAGACTCCATGGCTGCAAAACACCTCCCACTCCATCAGCTGCTCTGTGCTGCTGATAAGCAGAGCCATTATGAATTTGAAGGCTTTCGGAGTTATCTTGGAGGTTATCAAGTAGATTTTCTGTTCTTTGGGTGATGCTTATCAGCCTAACCTTGAAATGACTCAGAAATGGAAGGCAGAGTTGTTTTCCAGGACTAAGAGCCCTGAATCAAGCCCAGAGTATGTCTTTAAGCTGAAAAGGAAGCAAATCTGAAAAATCAGATTTTAAGCGATTGTAAGCTTTCAAGACTTGCGGGGTCCAAGCAGAGAGTCAGGCACAAAGGGATGGACCCACGTTCCTTCCTGGCATGCCCTTCCTTGGTTTCTTCTCCTATCCTGTAGTGATAGCATCAAACTGTCAGCTTCAGAGCAGTGGTTATTCAAAGGTCAAGGTGCAAGATGAAGCAATACCATGCTTCACTTTATAAACCGGTTGAACTGACCTCAGTAGTCATGGGAAACTCCACACAACCAGCTGGTCAGTTGGAGCCGCTGGCATGGACAGAGGGACACCATGGTTAACCAAGGACAAACAAATTACACCAGCACCCTGGAGGGGAAGTCTCAATTCCCTGCAGTAAGACTGCTCACCTTTTCAGGCCTAATTGCAGCCATCAGTTTAATCCTTAAAGCATTACGTCCAATTGCTTTCTGTCTGTCTGCATTTGTAAATGTCATTCTGCCCAGTGTGTGTTGTAAAGATTAGCTATGCTTCGTCGTTTTGTTAGCATTAATCAATAATGTGGGATTCTTGGCTGGCTGCATTTTTAAAGTCATCTGTGAATCAATGCTGGCTATTTGTGCAGCACCCCTTAAACATGCTAATTTGATACCATTGGCTAGAGTGGCTGGTTTTGGAAGACAATTATTGAAAATTTTAAGATTAGCTTAAAGGTTAGCTAAAGCTGTAAGGAGAGCGGCTATGTTAGTTCGTTGATGCTGACACACACGGGGATTCAATCCTAGGGGAGAGATAATATTAAGTACCAAAGTGAATATTGGGTGCTGTACAGAAGTGTGGTTCAGGAAAATGCCAGACAAAAGCCTTAAATGGGATCTTCACCGTGGACTTTTCAAAATATCCACCAATGATTTAAGGATGCCACGTGCTCAGAAGATGTGGGGCCGATGCTGCAAAATACATCCTGTGTGCAAAACGAGGGACGTTTGGTGCCTTCCCTGGTAACTGTACCGTGAAGGAGGTTCACATCTCCACCAAGTAAGGGGAAAGCACACGGAGCTTTCGTAGTACTCCGCAGCATTGTTCATTATATTTTTCCCAGTGCAGAGATTCACAGCTAGATCAGAGTGGCCCGAGCATCGTATAACCAAATTGTTTCTAAGCCTGTGGAAATTAACATTGATATAAAGCTGTCATTAATCAAAGATGGCTTCTCAAAATATTCAAGCCCATTAGGTATAGCAGGTGACAATTTTAAATAAGAAAACATTTAACCTACTAACTGAATGAATACTGATAAAGTATAAAAGCCGATGAAGATTGTTTGATTTATTACTAGAATGTATGTGCATTACTGTAATCTGTCTGACAAGGTATTTCATAGAAGTATCTCATGACTAAAATGGTCTAATCCTTTCTACTCAGTAAATCCTGTCTAGAGCACATCCAAAGTCCGGGACAAAGGCTTATGCTTAAATATATTTGTGGCTGTGTTATTTCAAACGACAACAAAAAAATGTGGGGGCAACTTAAACATCTACCAACACGAATGTTTAATCTCTATCTATGACAATCTGTCCTGAATTCATTAAACAAAGGGTTTTGTGAGGAGAAATGCTTAAACGGTAACACAAGATAACAAAACCAAGATGCGGAGTTCTCTTCAGACACTTTCTGCTTAACAATGGAGAGATGTTCTGGGAAATGCACATCTGTGATTGTGTTCTCGTGGCAGTGTCCTGGAGTGTGTTTACATGAATTGAGGTGGCTACAGCAACACCGGGTGATGGGACCACTGTTGTGTATGATGTCAGGTTGGCCAGGGTTATTATATCTGTTATTATGTTGCACATAAGTGTATAAGACATCATCTCACCTATGAGATGAATACCTTTTGGAAAGAGGCTGGAGGTTAATAGTCTAGGATATCATCCCACTGATTCAACACTTTTTCTTCACTGATCTATAATTTCCTTTGAAAGTTTTGTTTTCAGTGATACGTAATTGTATGTTTATGGACTGTTGAGTATTGCCTCCATGCATGTATACATCGCGTAATGATCAAGTTGGGCTGTTCAGCGTGTGAGTCACCGCAAACATATATCATTTTCTTGCATACAAAATCCTCTCTTGTGCTTATTTTAAACATGTGCCCTTCCTCCCTCCAGCCACCTCCCGTGTGCTGTGATGTCAGATCTCGTTTCTTCTGTCTCACCGTAACGCTCAGCCATTGCTGTCTCTGCCATTCTCTTCTGTGCCTTCCGTTCTGATAATCACTGTTCTACTCAGTGCTTCCATGAGCTCAGGGTCTTCTGGATTCTGCAAGTGAGTGAGCGCGTAGCAGTTGGCTTTGTGTGCGTGACCTACTGCACTTAACTTACCACCATGTCCAATTCATCACGGTCACTGCAAATTACAAACTTTTGTCCTTTTTTAATGTACCACCTTTCTTTTATCCATTTCTGAGTTGATGGGCACATTTGTTGATTCCATTTCTCAACTGTTGTGAATAGAGCTGCTGTAAACGCTGAGAGTGCAGGCAGATGTCTTTTGGGTAAATACCCAGTGCTAGGCTTGCTGTGTCATATGGTAATACCATGTTTTTTAGTTTTTTGAGGAGTTTGTGTACTGTTTTCCATAATGGTTGTACTAACTTGCATCCTCACCAACAGTGTACATAGGCTCCCATTTCTCCACGTCCTTGTCTGCAGTTGCTATTTTTTGCCTTTTTTGATAATGCAGCCTTAGTATCTTAGGCCTCATACTAGAGACAGGAAGTAGAAAGAGGAAGAATTGTGGAGAAATGAGCACAGTGATGTACTGGAAGGGTGCAGAGGTGAGGGTGGGGGAGGCTTGCTTGGAAGCCTCTCTAAGGAGATAGTCCTCACCTGATCAGAGGGCAGGACGCGGACAGTGTGAAGATCTGGCTGGAGACTGTGCCAGGTAGAGATGAAGCACAGCGAAGGCAATGAGGGTTGGACAAATAGCTGCTGAGCTCAGTGCGTGGGACTGTGTAGCCATAGTCCAGAGAGAACAGGCCTGGAGACCAGAAGGAGCCACTTATATGCCATGCCTACACAGTGAAAAGCCACTGGAGGGCTTGATCTATGGGTGACCTAGCTTGCTTTACATCGAAGACAATACCCCTGTACATGCCTGTGAAATATAGAGAGGTCAAGAGAGAAAACCAAGGAAGCAGCTAAGTGATTGTTCTCAAGTTCCCTTTGATTCACTGATTCAACCTATAGTGATTTTTAAGACAGAGATGATGACATGAAAAGAAGACCATAGACAAGGTTATTGCATTATTGTTTGAGGTGGTGAAACACTGGAGACAACCCAGTTGTCAAAAGGAAGAGCAGTGGTACAGGCTTATGATGGAGGAAGTGGTATCTATGTGAATCACTCTCCAAGATGAATTGCAGAGTGAGAGGTTCTAGGAGCAAAACAGAACATAACATGTGCTAGTATGCGTGCAAAACCAAAAAGGGGATACATATTTCATGCTCACATAATGACTGTGAAGGACATGTAGGTAACATGTAACATTTGGTTACCTGTGAAATACAGGGATGGAACTGGAGATGGGGTGTGAAAGACGGTAATGTATGTGTTTTAATACAGGTTGATTTTTGAACACATGAACTATCTCAAACACTACTGAAATAGCAAATGGGGCTTTACAGCAATCCGTGGGAGGGAAGGTGGAGATTCCAGGAACTGGCATTGGATGTGTAGAGATATTAATAGAACCGGATATGATTTTTTAGGTTAAGTCTATGAAACTTGACTAGGGGAAGGTTGGTTATGAACCAAGAGGAAAAGCTGTGGATGATTTCTCAGATTGCAGCTTGAAAAACAGTGTGGTTGTGACATTTCCTTGAGTTAGAGATGGAAAATGCGTCGTTCGTGTGTGTGTGTGTGCGCGTATGTGTGCGTGCGTGCATGTGTGTGTGCATGCATGCATGTGTGTATATACATGTGTGTGCAGGCACGCATGCATGCGTGTGGTCCTGGGGATCGAATCCAGGGCCTGTGCACTGAACTACATCCCTACCCCATTTTTATTTTGAGACGAGTTCTCACTAATTTGCTAAGTTGCCGAGTCTGGCCTTGAACTCTCAGTCCTTCTGCTGCAGTCTCCCAAAGTGCTGTGCCTCTGAAAGAAATCCTTCTGAAACTTGATACATTCGAGATGATCACACATGAGGGACTTGGAGAGGTGATGGAATGTGGAAGTTTGGGGGTCTGGGTAAATGTGGTTCCCAGAGATACATTCTTTTTTTTTTAGGTTTTTTTGAGACAGGGTCTCGCTTTGTGGTTCAGGCTGGCCCTGATCTCAGCCTCCAACTCACATCACAGCAATCCTCCTGCCTCTGCCTCCCGAGTGCTGGGATGACAGGCGTGAGCCACCACACCCGGCACTGTGGTATGTGGTACTGGTTGCTGCTGGGTGTGAGTCTCCACGCCTAGTATGGTATATGGTTACCCCGGATCGAACCCGGGTCCTTGCGCTTGCAAGACAGGCGCCAGAACCACTGAGCTAACTCCCCGGCCCCCAGAAATACATTCTTGACAGGCATCAGGACTCAGATGTGTGTCAAAGCAGAGGAACTGGGGGTGCTCACTCCCTGGGGGAGGGGTGCAGGTAAAGTGGAAAAGGATTTCCAGGACAAGCTCTTTTAACATCTGTACTGAGCAGGAGAGAAGGATCGGAGAACAAGGATTGAGAAACCTAGATTGTGAAGGTGGGAGGAAAACTAGGATTTTGTGGACACAAGAGGAGAAATAAATATTTGGACAAAGGAGTGGCTGTAGATATCATATACCACTGAGAACTAAAATAAGAATTCAGATAGTTACCAGTAGGATTTACCAGTAGGACAGCCATTGTTGGTTGAGAATTGAGCCACTTGCAGGGGTTGGTGTGGTGAAAATATGTAAAATGGGAGGTGAAGAAGTATAATGAATGACCCCCAAATCACTCTTTCTAGGAGCTTTTCTTTGAAAAATAAAAAAAGATGGAAAAATGAGGACTAGTTAGAGGGAAGTAACTCAGCTTTTATTTCTTTTCTATAAGATGAGAAGTCATGGACGGTTTTGTGCCAGTGGGGATGTGAGGTAGGAGGAGAGAAATCATGGTCCAGGCGCGGGGAGTAACTCGGAGCCCAGACAAGCACTGAGGAAAGAGGAGAGATGGGACCCCGAGCCTGTGCGGATAACCGGCTCTGCCTCAATGGTTGACTCACTGCAGTCTGGTGAGTGAGCTTGCTTTTTGCCTTAGTTTCCCTAATTGGAAGAAAGGGAATAAGACGAAGTCCACAGCAATGCCTGCATAATAACCAATTCCCAAGTGTTCTATAGTATGCACTGATTAAAATAATGATTATATATTTTTAATATTACATCTTATATTCCCTGGCTTATGTGAATAATAGAAATGTAGCAGTGACCCTTTCTGGGTTGGGGACATGGCTTAGCAGTACTACGCCTGCCTGGCGAGCACAAGGTCCTGGGTTTGATCCCTGGTACCAAGAAAGAGAAGTGCCCCTTCCCACTTTGAGACTTTTCCACGACCAAGAACAGCAAAACTTCAGAATTGTGAAAACAGAAGATTCCAGCCTCTGATTGCCTGGGGGCCAGTAACGCTCAGTCATACACAGTGGAGAGGGTAGGAGGAACTCAGCGGCCTCAGACCAAACCCTGCGGGAAATTCTTCTTCCCCTTTGCAGAGCCAGCCTGGGTTCCCTGGGCGGCGCCTGTGGCCTGTGCCGCCCGCATGCAGCGCGGTGCTGGAGGAGTCGGTGCTCCTCCTCCCCTAGGAGCCGTGGTTGGAGTGGGCTCACAGGAGAGCGGTAGAAATCGGACCTGTGCTCTGAGGCAGGCCATGGGACACCTGTGCGCTGGAGAAAGGCAGATGATAACTGGGGTGCACCGTGGGCCTGAGTGCTGAGTGTGTTGACTTTATCTTTTAATAATGCATTTCATTAGGAGCAGCAGTGATTGATGGACCTAGCAGAGAAAGTGCATTCTCTACAGGCTGCCTTGCTGTTCAGTGGCTTTTCAGGCAGAAGCAGAAGCATCGCTGGACCCCTGTTTTTCTTATTAAAATTCTTCGTTCAGTGACACTGGGGAAGCGAACCAGAAGTGGGGACTCAGCATGAACTGAGCCTCCCTGGGCTCCTGCTTCACGGCAGCCACTCTCTGCAGCTTCGCTCACCTGGCAGCGGCTGTTAGGTGAGCAGCTGCCCTGTTAACACAGGCGAGGAAGCGCCGAGAGGCTTTGCAACACAGCCGCCAGTCACACAGCTCCCCGTGGCTGGTCCACACTCAAACTCAGGGCTTCCTGTGTGTAGCTCGGTCCTTCCCCCAGGGCCCCTCGCCCTCAGCTCTGTGCTAATTGTTCGTGTTGGGGAGAGGGGTGCCCGCCCATGCATTGCAGAATATTTAGTAGCATCGTTCATCACTAGCCCTGCTGTGATAATGGAAAATTATCTCAGGACATTACTGAGTGCCCCCTACAAGGCAGATCCTCCCAGATCAGACCCAGTGGTCTCACAGCGTGCAGCAGCTCTCGGGATGGTGGTCATGGCATACTTGAGAGTGCCATGTTTGTTGGTTCTCTCGTGCACACCTCTGTCCGTCCCCCTGAGAGTTCCTGTGTGTCTGCTCCCGGCCAGGCACTGTGCTGCCCAGTGTGGGAGGAGATGAGCGAGGTGTGGGCCCTGTCACATGTCAGGTGGTGCCGAGGGACAGATGGACACACAGACATCCCGAGCCACTGTGTGCTGAGTGTGAGGCCTGCAGCACCTCATGAGAGAGTTTCACTCCTACCTTAGCATGGGGTCTGGGAGGAAGTAGAATCCAGCTGGTATGCAGGGTCCACGGGTTTATTTAAAAGATAATCTAATTTTATGGACTTTTGCCAAGGAATTTTTCTGAGTTCCTTGTGAATGAATCCTCAGTGATCCAGCTGGCAGGATTTGCTTTTCAATTTTTATTGTGATGTGGCATCCGCAGAACCACGGTGCACACTGCTTATCCGTGAAGCTTAATTGACTTTTATGTACTTCACCTGTTCAAGGTCAAGATACCAAACGTATGTATAACCCGGCAGTTTCCGTCCTTCCTCTTATTACTCAGGAGAAACCTCCTTGCAACAGTAGACATCACATAACTTCTAGCACTAAATTCATTCTGTCTGATCATGAATTTCATACATAAATGCTTCTCACCATACCTTGCAATTGTGCCCAATTGACTCATTGCAAATTGAAAATAACCTGAATCAAGACTGCATGTAAGGCTCACGACCAGCTAACCACCATAGCCTTGCAACACAGGACACCCGGGATGATCCGTTGTCTCTGCTCGTGACTGCATGGTTGACTGTAGTCACCAAGGACCACAGCCACTGGAGAGTACTGCACCACACAGCTCTAGCCTGGAGAAAAAAATTTTCAAGATTCCAAGTATGGTTTTATTGAGCATTTATCACTTTCACAGCATTGTCAATCAGTAAACCTCAGTTCAACTTCTGTGGGTTGGAGACCATCTATAGATCGAATCATCCATGATGTCTTCTTTTGTCTCTGTTTTATGTTTCTCATCATTACACTTGTGAAATTCATCCATACTAGTACAGGTAGTGGTGCTTTATTCATTTTTTTTTGTTTACCAAATATTAAATTCTACCGTGTGAACATTACCATCATAGATCTATCCATTTCCTAGATGATGAGCATTTAGGTTGCATTTTGCCTGTTATTGATAAGGCAGCCATAAGATTTTTTTCTCTACATTTAGATGCACATGCACACTTTTTTTTTTTCATATATACATCCTGGGCTTGCTAGGTCATGGGCTGAGCACATGTTGGCCTTAAAAGATACCCTGGGATTTTTTTCAGAGGCAGTACCAGTTTTGCCCCCAGCAGCAGCTCTGGGGAGCTCTGAGCCATCTCAGTTTCCCGCATCTTGGGCATCATTGGGTTTCCAAAAGCACTACAGGTGCTTGCCATGTATAAACAAGGGTGGTTTTAACCCCAAGGGTGCTGGCCACAGGGTTGGGTTGGCAAGAGATGACATTACCTTTGTCTCATTGCCTTGGTCCCTGTCACAGACCTCACCGCTGAGCACCCGAGCTCTGAAAAGGGATTTAGTGAGCTAGCCCCGCCAGTGAAGAGCCTCAGGAACTCGTTTCCCTGTCCATGAGGTGCCAGCAAGTTTTAGCTAATACTGTGGGACTGAAGAGAGAAATCAGGGCAAGGTCTTCCACCAGCCTAGTTTTTTTTCTTGCCTACAAAAGAGATCCACATTTGGAAGTTTAATGCTGCAAAGACAAAAGCTCTGAGACACACTATCGTATCATGCAAAGAACTCTGGGAGTATCTACCTCAGCTCCAAGTGAGGACCAAAGGGAAACAACCCCTTCTGTGACATTCTCTTCACTCTTAGTATCTGCTCACACACCTTCCAGAGTTTTTGAGGGCTCAATTGGCATATGCCTCTGCAGAAGAGTATGTGCATGAAGGCGCAACTGTCATTCTACTTGGTGCCCGGGCCTGCTCTTGTGGACTGTAGGTGTGGCAGTCAGTACAAGCCCTTCCAAGTGGCAGAAAGTCGGGATAGTTTGCCCTCACTTCATATTCCGGGGCTTCAGTGTCCCCAGCTATGAAACCCTGTCTGGAACAGAAGGCCCCCAATGGCATGGACTGGGCAAGAGAAAGCACACAGGACCTCCAGGCAGAGCCAGCTTGAGGAGAGCTGACCACGTCCACTGACTTTCGCTGTTTCCAGGTGCTTGCTAAGTGCTTTATGTGCCTGGCATCCTTCGTGGAAGACACCATCATGATTTCCATTCAGTTGATGCAGAAGTAGAGGCCCAGAGAAGCTAAATAAAATTGAAGCCTCCCAGCTAGGAAGTGGAGGCAGGGTCTCGGCCCAGACAGGCTGATTTCTGAGCCAAGTTACTGAAGCTGTGATAGCAAGCTTGGTTCCATTGCCCTGTCAGAGCGGAGGGAAGGGAAATACTGCCATGTCGGTTAGCAGCCATGGACCCTCAATGCCTTTGAGCTCTGTCTCCGGATGTCCAACCTTAAAATAGGGATACTATTTCCTATCACACAGTGACAGTGTGTCGGAATGACATGATACCCAGGACAACACTCAGGAACCGTAAGTTCCTCTTGGTCTATCTCTGGAAATGAAGGATGGTAATTGGAAATGACCTCGCCTCCCACCTCCTTGCCGCAAGAGAATGTTCTTGGAATCATGCCAAGCTAAAAGCTCAAGTGCAATGTAATACAACTGTGCAGAAAGAGAACATGAGTCAAACCAGACTTTTATTTTTTATTAAATTCCCACACCCTTCCCTCCCTACCATAAAAGTAATAACTGCTCATTTTAGGAAATTGGAAAATATAGAGAAAAACAAAGGCAAAAAGGATCCATAATCTTAGCACCAAACACAGCTGCCGTGAATATTTTGTTGTATTTCCTTCTGAAATGCTTTTCTTTTAAACAGACGAGATCATATTGAATGTAAAGTTTTGCAGTTTGCCTTTTTCTCACTAAATAATGTGACATAAGTATTTCCCCAGGATAATGGCAATCTCTTTGTAATCATCATTAAATGCTGTGTAATGTTTCATTATATCTGTCTTGATTTACTCCCATAATGTTGCTAAATATCTCACCACTATAAAAATGCTAAGATGACCACAATTCTATGCAGAAAACTTTATCAGAGTGTCCAGCATTTCCCTAAGGCATGGACGTTTTTAAAGTCTCCTAATGTGCATTGCCAAATTGCTTTCCGGAACTGTTTAGCCAAGTTATACTTCCACCTAGAAAATGAGATTCTTTGCTATACTGACAGTCAGAACAACCAGGTTTAGAATCTTTGTTAATTTGACTGTTAAACAAATTTCTTTCTCATGATTTAAATTCATAGTTCTTTGTCCAAAATATCGCTGAAAATTTATTCACATTATTTCATGCTTTGAATTTTCTTTGTGTCTGTATATTTTTGCTTTTCGATTTTTTTGGCTATCAAATACCTATGTATATATGATTAAAATAGTAGTAGTACAGGGTCAGGGATTTAGCTCAGTAGTTCTGGCGCCTGTCTTGCAAGCTCAAGGTCCCTAGTTCATTCCCCATCAAGCACATACAGCAGTGCCAGGCGTAGTGACTCATACCCACCAGCAATCAGTACCACACACCAAAATGCTGGGCATGGTGGCCCACACCTGTAATCCCAACCCTGGGGTGGCAGAGACAGGAGGATTGCTGAGTTCCAGGCTGAGTTCAGGACCAACTTGAAAACAAGACACTGTCTCAAAAAAAAAAAAAAAATAGTAGTACAGGAAACACTAATTTATCCACCACCCCACTTACGCAGTAGGATATTTCCATGCCTTAGATGTCTCTTGTCTGTGTTTCTAATTTTCCTTTCAGCTTCTCTGATTCCCATAATTCTTATATTTGTGGTCATTATTTCCTTAATTTTCTTCATAGTTTTACCATTCATTTGTGTAACATAAATGTTTGTTACATTTAAATAGCATAACACTACATGTATTCTTTTGTTGCCTACTGTCCCCAAAATTACTATTGAGATTAATCCATATTAATGTGTCTATTAGAGTTCTCAGGATGTCCATACCGCACAGTATTCTGTTGAATGCACATATTTTTCTAGTGGTGTTGCTCAACCCTTGTGTGTGTATAGCTCCATCTTTGCTTGATAATCTCCTAGACTTTAAGATCATGTAATATGTCTTATGAATATGCCTCCCAGGTTATTTACTTCCTAATAATCTCTTTGAAGATTGGAAAGTATTTTTACTTTAGTGTGTTTTGGGTGATTCTTTGATTGCTTCAATATCTACAAAGTTCTCTGTTACCCTTAAATCATAACATTTTTCTCAAGTTCTTTTTCTTTTCTGTATCTGACTATTTATGTGTGTGTTTAGACCTTTATATGACCTGGAATTTATTTTGCTTCATAGCATAAAATGAAAATTTTTATTTTTGCTGAGTTATCAAATAGTTCTTTTCTGTATGATTAACAAATAAGCCCTGTTTACCAGGTGCTGTCTGTTGGATCTTAGCCCCATATCTGTCCTTATATGGATTTCACTCTGTTAACATTGGACACAAAAAACTATGTCAGTAGCTCTATGTTAGCTTCTGCCAGTGGAAGATGTCCCTTGGAATTACCTGGTTAAAAAAAATGTTAAAGTGACTTTCGTGCCCCTGGTAGCAGCATCTGCAGAAGTTTAGACTCTTTGCTTCCTGAGGATGCCACCTTTCCTACTTAATTTTTGAGCTATAAATTAAGTATTGACTTTCCACAGGTGTGAAGCCCTGGTGTTACGGTTGTACCTAGATGTCTTCCCCAAAACCTTTCCAGTGGTGGCTGGTGGTAGGGTGTGTGTGTATGGATTAAAGGCATGTGATAGCTAAATTAGCCCACTTACTGGTTTATCATAACAAATGGGTGTGGATACTAGGAAGGCCTACCCTGAGTGTAGGTGGCAGTGTCTAAGAGGCTTACAGCCTGGATGGGCTAAAAGTCTGGAAGGCCCACTGTGTCCTGCCTCGTGCCTGTCCTGCGGTGGGCTGTTTCTCCTAGGTGATGTTCCTCTGCCTTGGAGCCAGCAGCTATGAACTGAAGCCTCTGCAGACTGTGAGCGACAGTAAACCTCTCCCTTAACTGTGGGTGTCAAGTGTTTTGTCCCTGCAATAAGAAAGTGACCAAGACACTTGGGCAGCACAACTTTCTCCTCTTTGTTCTTCTAGTTTTCTGTGCATTTATAGTCAGTTCCCTCTATCAAATTCCCTTGTGTTGAAACACCCAACACGGTTTGTGTTTTCTGGAGTTTATATGGATAAAGCCTCCTCTGTACTGATTGGCAATGCTGCCTATTGTGTGTGTGTTCTGTACATGCACGAGTGTATGTAATGCTGACACATGGGTATGTGTATATGTGTGTGCATACAGAAGAAAGAAAGAGGAGGGAAATGCACATATTATATTTGTTTTTAAGCTCTATCTTTTTGTTGTTGTTGTTGTTGTTTTGTTTTTTGAGACAGGGTCTCTATTTGTAGTTCAGGCTGGCCCTGAGCTCAGCCTCGAACTCACATCACAGCCATCCTCCTGCCTCTACCTCCCGAGTGCTGGGATGACAGGCGTGAGCAACGATGCTGGCGCTGTGGTATGTGGTGCTGATTGCTGCTGGGGTGAGTCTCCACGCCCAGTATGGTATGTGGTTACTGGAGATCGAACCCGGGGCCCTTGCACTTGCAAGCCAGGCGCCCGAACCACTGAACTAACTCCCTGGCCCTAAACTGTGTCTTTTAACTCATGATCTTTCCCCCCATCTTATGTCCATTCACCGTATTATCATAGGTTATTATCTTTCCCCCCATATTATGTCCATTCACCATATTATCATATTATCATATTATTTTCAATATCGGGCACAATCTCAAATCTGCTTTCCTTGTGTGGTCCTTGCAAGTCTTCCCAAGGAGCCTGGACTGTGCTGTGCCTCTTACAGTCTTTCCCTCTGCATCTCTGTGGAGCTAAGCACCGCTGAAGAGAAGTTAGCGTGCATGCTAACTATTAGCTCTCATTAGCTCTCATTAGCTAGGTTTTTTCTATGCCTCAGTTTCCTCCTCTGCACAGTATTAAAAATACTATGTGGATGCAGTGGGCAGTTGGGTCTGGGTACACAGAGACAGAGGACTGTCTGTTCACACTGGCTCTGCCTGCTACCTTGAGGTCATCCTGCTGGGAGGAGAGGCTGCTGGACTGTCATCTCTCACAGTGAAAGGGGATCTTGTTTCCTCCCTGACTAACAATACCCACCGTCAGAAGAGACGCTTCCTGAACACTTTACAATTTCTCACTAGCCCTGTTTGGGCTCATTGGCAAAAATGTTGGCTGTGGGAAAAATGATGAGATTATTATTTTAAACACTGGGGTAATCATGTCTGGAAGGACCTCTGAAACGCACACAGCTCTGCTCTCATAACTGTGAGAGAAGAGAACTGGGAAAGACATCTCATGCTTCCTTTTTAAATCTCTTTTGTAAGAAGAAGCTCTCATAATATACTGAAAACACCCCTAAGTTCTCCCACTTGACTCTGTTTTTCTGTTCAGTTGGTCTGGTTGAAGAGGAGGCTGGCCCAGTTTGGTAGCTTAGCCATGGGGGAGCCCCTGGCACCATCCACCTGCATTTGGCTTTGTGTATGAGACTGCTTTGGATCCTGAAAGGACTCTGTCCGACCCTCACGGGATTGCCCCTGGAGCCAGGTGGATGAGCGTGCGTGGCAGCGAGGCTATTTGAGAAGGAACATGGGGATGGTGCCAGGGTGGCCTGGCAGGGAAGCCGAGCCAAGGGCACCCTGACCTTGTGCAGGTTCCAGCAGAGGGGTTGCTCACTCTCCTTCCCCAACCATGAGCTCTCAAGTCAGACCGCCTGGGTTCTGTTCCATCTACTCTGCTTTTCATTAGCTAGGTTTTTTCTGTGCCTCAGTTTCCTCCTCTGCACAGTATTAAAAATAGCAGTGACAGTGTTAGAGCCAGGGAGTATTGAGTGAGGCTGTCCATGTAAGGGCTTAGAGCAGGCTCTGTGTAATGAACAGCACCACCTCCCCACCCCCACTCCTAAACGGAATTCATCGGAGCCAACACTGACTACCAGAGCACACAGCTAATAGCACAGTCATCCGTTGTGTCCTCCCGAATGTCCTGTAGTGGCCAGCATCCCTGGCCCCCATGTAGCTGTGTTTTGTGGGCAGAGACCAGGCATGCTGGTAAAGCTTTTACAGGGGGCAGGATTGCCAGACAAAAATTGTCCTGTGTCAAATGTTGCAAAGGCCATGGCTGATAGACTCGGGTGGCTTTACAGCTCAGCGTAACACTGTCAGTGGTGGCTGTGACCACCTGAGCTTGTTTTGTGCAGGTTCACGTGCCAGCCTGTGCCATGTGTGGGACATGTCAAGGTGAGCTTCATGTAGGCCCCACCCTCAGGTGGCTTAGTCTGGAGGGGGAGACTGCGTGAGTGTGAGGCTCCGGGACTGCAGCAGAGGGCCAGGGGCCGGGAAGCTGGAAAGCTTCAAGCGTCAAGGCAGAGCACAGCCGCTTTACTTAATTGTTCCGCACTGGTAGAATGGTCCAAGGTTCCTGTGGGACCCCAGGAAAATCAATGACTGTGGCACATTTTGTTGGTGCTTTATGGGAAGGAAGTGCAGGGCTCAGGGGACCCACATGGGGGAGACCTCCATTCTGATCAGAGGAAATGAAGGCAGGCTTCCAAAGGTGGGGCAGAAGTAGGATGCGAAGGCCGGAGGGCCAAGGCAGAGGGATCTCACACACTGAAGTCTTCATGTGTTCATCGCATGTTTATTGAGCACCTGCACTGTGCTGACCACAGTATGAGGCATGGGGAGGTCAAGGGACTAAAGGCAAAAATCTACACCCTCTTGGAGCTTAAAATGTAGTGGCAAGATGTGGGCACTAAGCTGGGCACGGGCACCAGGCCAACATGTAAGGAATGGATCAGATGGTGTGGCAGCCTGTGAAGGAAGCACAGGTGGCGGGGGGGGGGGAGAGCCAGAGGAGAACGAGGCTACAGCAAACGGGGAAACTGAGGAAGGCCTTGATAAAGGTCTCAACTCCTCAGAGTCATGACTTGAAGCAAACAAGGAAGGACCTGCATGTTCAAGAGGAGTAGCTCGTGCAAAGGCCCTGAGGCAGGAGTCTTCCTAGCACATTGGAGGATCAGCAGAAGACTAGCAGGTGGGGTGGGAATGGACTGAATGGGAAGCAGCAGCTGGCTCAAGAAAAGTCTTGGGTGCCATGGTTGAGTGGGTGAATTCTCTTCGCAAAGTGAGAAGTTATTCTTTCCGACACCAGCGAAGTAGCCGAGCATATTGTAGCAGGCACTGGTCTTGCCTAAAGCGTGTGAGTGCTGCTTCGAGGATCCAGTGGGAAGACTGGCACCTATTGCAGGCTGTTCTGAGCACAGGCTGCTTTCTGGCCCCTCTTGGTGAGCGCTCCGGATCCCGATCATGTCGCAGCGGGCACATCTGACTCTGACCCTTTGTACCACCGGTGCCTGACTCAGGGAATGAGGAGACAGCGTGATCACTCATCTGGGAACCAACTGCCACGCGTGCGGCACTAACCGTCTTGCTGGCTTTGTGTGGAGTGCTTTGCGTGCCTTTTTCTTAGTGGAGGCTCAGAAGCACTCTGAGGAGATCAAGGGTCAGCTCCATGTTGGAAAGAAGACATCAGGCACAGAGGGGTAAGCGGCAGTGTAGAGTCACAGCCGGTGCAGCTCAGCCCTGTGTAACCGCGGAGCCCACCTGGGAGCTCCAGGTGGATGAGTCTGAAAGGCAGCGTTAGAATGAGGCTCCCGCTTAGATAGGAGGACCAAACACGCTGCCTTCTCCATCCCGGCTGCTCTGTGCTCTCTGCCAGAGGACCTGAGGGACTGGGAGGCTTGGACGGTGTTGCCACGCTCCTCTGGCAAGGACACAGCTAGACTGTTGGACGGGGGCTGGAGGTTTACAGAGAAGGGGCCCAGGAGGCAGCATTGAGCTAAGTTAGAGGTTTATTCCTCAAGCTACAAGGTGCCTCCCAGGCCCCCTGCTGAGGATCAGGTCAAAGCAGACTTCAGCCAGACTCCAAGAGAGCCCAACAACACGATGGAAACATGGGCTGACATGTTCGCCTTACCACTCAGCGTTGCCTAGCAACTGCGAGTGACAAGCTGCCAACTTGGTGATACAATCGCAGCAGGGAGATCAGAGGAAGCCAATTAAAACTTTTTTTTTTTTTTTTTGCATTTTTCCTTTTTTTGTTACCATAATTTCATTTAGTCCTGGCTGCCTTCGAATGTGGATTTAAAACCTCTGTCAGAAGTGAGCAGGACTCGTGTGTATGACACAGCCCCCTACCCCCTTCACAGTCAGAAAATACGCTTATCACATCCAGCTGCGGTATGGGGGCAAGCGTATTGATATGTAGGTTTGGGCACCTATCTTGTGAAATTTAAAATGTGCCTTTAGTCTAAAGCTGATTTTTATTACTGGTACATTACAGTTTTTCGACGATGTAATAAGTGCCTAAGACAATGCCCGTGTTTAACAGGTGTTCATGAGGGCATGAATGAATGAATGAGTAAATACAAGATTGAGCAAACAAATGAATGAAACACACCCTGTGGAAAACTACAAAGCTGACAGCCACATGAGTGGATCTGACTTCATGGAATTAGCAGATGATAGCAAAGTCTTAGTTCTGTTCACTGGATTTTCTATTTTCCATGTTTTCTCTGGTCTCCTGTTTCCTGTGCCACCTGTGGGAACAGGATGTGTGAGTCAGAGAGGACATCTGTCTCCAGTGTCCATCTCGTCCCTCCTCCACGTTCTGCACACCCTCAGCTCCTGAGCGCGCCTTTGCTGGTGTTACCGCTTCCCGGTGCCCCTTGTCACACTGCCGAGACAGTCAGACAACACATCTCCTCCCGAGGGCCACACATGTCGCTCGCTGTGTCACCTCCTCAGGGAACGTGGGATAATGATAAATCGGAGACGGGAACCCTGCTTACAGATCTGTCTCAGTTTTGCATTAACAAAATGGAGCCTACCGAATCCTGGTCTCCATCCCGAACTCCCTGTGTGCGGTCTGAGCCCTGCTGCTGCTCCTCCTGGGGTGGCTGGAGGATGCCCCCTGTCCCTGTTGGCTTCAGGTTTCTGTGGCTTTAGCATTCTTCTCCACCTTTACATGATCACTGTTAGCACCCTCTTCTCCCAGAGGTGTTTAAAGTAGTTATTCCTGCTGTTCTCTCTTGAAGTTTTTTTTTTGTCTGTTTGGGTCCTGGGGCTTGAGCCTAGGGCCTCTGCCCTGAGCAACACACCAGTTCTTTTTAAAATTTGAGACAAGTTCTCACTAAGTCACCAAATTGCCCAGCTTGACTCGACTTGCGATTCTCCTGCCACAGCCGCCAAGAGTGCTGGGATTATAGGCAAACACTGCCTCACCCAGACTCTCTTGAAATTCTGATATCATACATGATTCTGGCTCTGCCTATGTTCTGTAGGTATATCTGTGACTTATATATATAAAAGGCAAAAGGTTGTTTTGCACTCACTCTCCTTTCCAGAACCAAGTTCCTGTAGTGACAGCCTCCTTGGAAAACATAGACCATAGAACAGCACACCTGGCTTCTTGGGCCTATGAAGCTCCGCACAATACAAAGCCCATCTGTGCTTCAGAAGACAAAACTCACCACACCAACCAGGCAACCAGAAAACAAGCATAAAGACATTCTGCTCTGACAAACGCTAACTTCGTCTTTGAGATGAGGGCACTGTAGCCTCTCTGTGGCCCTGTCTTCACAATTGTCCTCTGAGTCCTTCCATCACGTGTGTCTCCCAGCCTGTGTGGCCTCATGTGGAGACCAAGTGCAGTGTGACTGGCTCGTCTGAGCGTCAGCTCTCCTGGGCCAGGGGCCCCATGTTTGGATCGTGCTGTGTGTTCCCGGTTGATGCAAGCATTGAATCTGAGGCTGAGGAATCAGCTTGCGTCCCGGTGTGCATGGGCCTCTTCTGAATGGTTGTAGGCGTAGGAGAGCAGATTTTCCTGTCTGCTTCTGTTCCATGAGAACACACACCGCCAGCTGTGTGAGGTCCCTGGCTCACAGACAGCACATCAGGGAACCGCGTGGCCTCCATCACTATGCAAGACAATGCTTACCTCTCTTTCACCTTTTTCTTTCTTTTTCCTCCTTCCTTCCTTCCTTCCTCTCTGTCTCTCCCTCCCCCTCTCCTTCTCTCCCTACCTACCTCCCATCTCTGTGAGATACCTATCTCTATGGAATTTATGTATGGGATACATGTACTTTAAGATACTAATTCTGTTTCTCTGGAGAGTTCTGACGACTACAGGGAGTTCAGGAAGGGAGGAGGTAGAGAGTTTGGCAGGAGCTGGACCAAGTGGCTGTGCAGGTCACAGTGGTAGCAGGTGTATGTCTGTCCCTTCCAGATCGCCTTGCTCTCTTCAGTGGCTCTGTTCACGGCTGCCGATGGCTGCCGTTCTGCAGCACTTGGGCCACTGCTTCACCTCCACAACAACATCTCCTAGGGTGTCCTGCAGCCGCTGGCTGGCTGGCAAGGAGCACTGACTCCTGGTATTTTTTGTCTTGAAACAGAACGAGCTCTGAGGGGCAATTTAGGTCCCACCACTTCGCTCTGAATCTGGCCAAGGCTAGCTATGGCCTGAAATTGGATTTGTCTTTCTCTCCCCTTCTCTGGCTGGATCTATCTTGTTGGATCATATGCACTGGAAACCTTCAAGATCTGCTTCTGGGAGAAGCTGACCAAAGACAGTCACAGTGAAGATCTGAACTCCCTCTTATGAAAACCTCGAAATCACTGAGTGTTTTAATCCAAAGGGTAAAATACTCCTATGAAAATTCTACTTGTTAGTGTAAGTAGCATAAGTGTCTCCTGATTATATCCTTATTCTCAGCTGAACTAATCTTCTTTGGGGTAAGTGAAAGGACACATTGAAATTTGGGGGTGCTTCCCAAAAGCCAGTTACATCTTTGTATAGTCCCAGTCCTTTGTGTGTCTGCCTTGGGTGGCTCACTCCAGACCTCTGCCTGATTCATGTGACAAATACATATTGGCCTCCTGCTATATGTTATATATTGCTACCTCTCCATTGAACCTTGTAACTTCTTAGAGTCCAGATCATTTATGGTCAAGTATCGATCTAAGTACTTACCCCCTGCTCTGTCCTTATGTTTATTGTTGACCTTAAGAACATTCTAAGTCTGCTAGTGGTGTCTGAAACTGTTTTGACAAGAAACACCCATTGCAACTGAAATAAACCTTTTAGGTGCCTCCACCCCACGTTCTTACTCTATAACTCAATGTCCTACAGAAGGCACCAGTTTTGTAGGATCTGTGCCAGCAGGGAGTTTTCTGTAGACATCACCACACGCTATACAGACATCTCGCAAGGATGCTCTATTTATACTTGTTTTGTACCATCAAATACTTCCATTTAAAAATTGCTTTATGAACTTAGTAGTAATTTTTGTTTATATTTTTGTGAAATAAGATAGTTTGTAACTGTCCCAGGATTTAAAATTCTTTGGCTAGGGCCGGGGATTTAGCTCAGTGGTTCTGGCGCCTGCCTTGCAAGTGCAAGGACCCGGGTTCAATCCCCAGTAACGACATACAACAATACCAGGCATGGAGACTCACACACACCATTGTTAAGGTAGAAAAGTTAATCAGTGCCAGGCATGGTGGCTCACGTC
This sequence comes from Petromus typicus, assembly GCA_004026965.1. NCBI lineage: Eukaryota > Metazoa > Chordata > Mammalia > Rodentia > Petromuridae > Petromus > Petromus typicus. The sequence goes on along the minus strand of PVIR01002277.1, from coordinate 48,667 downwards.
TGTAATCCCAGCACTTGGGAGGCCAGGAGGATTGCTGTGATGTGAGTTTGAGGCTGAGCTCAGGGCCAGCCTGAACTACAAAGCAAGACCCTGTCTCAAAAAAAAAAAAAAAAATTTGGCTAGAGCTTTTGCATGAACAGTTTCTCAAACTTCATTTATTGAAAAGTGAATGTGTTTGTTATCACTTCTCCCCATCTTGGTATTCCGAAATGATACATAAACGTGTCCTTATGAGGCATTAGATTTCCCACTGAACCCTGGTTACCCCGCCAAACCTCTGTCTCCTGTGTAATGATTTAGAGATGTGCCATCGAGCCAGGAGCTTCTTTTTTTTTCCATGGAAGAGCAAAACATTAGGATGACAAGCCAGTCTGACAAGAGTTGACAAATATATATCAAGACTTGGGAAGAGTGAAATCTTCTTGACAACTCTATTATTTTTCTTTATCTCCACGTCTTTGGGGGGTAATCTTTCCTTCAGGGGATCAAACTGTCCCTCCTCATGCTGTACATAACACAATAGGAAAAAATGGGAGGACTTGTGAAGATGGTTCTAGACATGACTTTCTTTCCTCAAGTCTGTATGTATGCCATCTAAGAAACAAGGTCCTAAGCTATAATTTTTTAATTATGAAAAGCTACGTATCCCTGCACATGTAGTGGTTTTGAATACATGACGATCTGGTCATCATTTTTGACTCAGATTCTCCTTTTTCCAAAGTCCTCGAGCCAACTATCTTTTCTACAGTGTCAGGAGATGGACACCATTTTCTCTTATCGAACAATGTTAGTGAATTTATTATCTAGTTACGTGTGTATTTAAATTGCATGTAGAATTATAATTTAGAAATGAGGCTTCCTTTTCCTTGCTTGGCAAGGAATAATTTCATTCATCTTTATATGCACTTTTGCCTGACATTTTCATTTCATGAGGCCACCGGAAGTATTTGAGATCATACTTGAAATCCATCAGTTTGGAGTTCACATGTCATGTCATTGAATCCAAGCCACCACCCATAAGTTGCCTATCTTCTTTTATAGTGAAATACAGCAAAATACAGATAGGACACATGTGAATGTTTCAAGGATAATTATAAACTAAACACTTTGGTCACTTTTGGAAAGAGTGAAATCTTCTTGACAACTCTATTATTTGTCATAGCCACCTAGACAAAGAATGAGTACTTTCAAGTCCTGCCAAGGTCAAAACTCATTTCTACTCACTAGTGATGGCTAGCACTGTCTTAGCTTTTGTGAAGAGAAGCACTTGGATAGATATCTTCTAAACACTTGTTCTCTGTGTGTCTGTTCATTGACCACACAATAAAGTTCTTTGTTGGTTTCATTTTGTAAGCATCTTTACGGGTTAAATTTTAATGATGACCAACACTTGAAGCGTGAAGGCCATGTGGCCAGAAATAAGGACCAACCCTGACCCCACTTCCTTGTTTACAGATCTGCCATGGGGCTTCTATAAACACTCAACACTAGGTTTTTTTTTTTTTTTTTTTTTGAGACAGGGTCTTGCTTTGTAGTTCAGACTGGTCCTGAACTCAGCCTCATACTCAGCAATCCTCCTGCCTCTGTCTCCCATGTGCTGGGATTACAGGCATGAGCCACTAGGCCCAGCACTGTGGTATGTGGTACCAGGGATCAAACTCGGGACCTTGCGAATGCAAAGCATAGGCTGGAACCACTGAACTAAACCCCCGCCCCCAGTGCTAGTTTTGATTGAAATCATTTCAGGTTAATGTGTTTCTCCTACAGAAGCACCCTATTCTTCAAAGTAAAGTAACTGGCAAATGTGTCCCATCATTTGAGAGACTGTAGAAGGACAGGTATATAAGGTAACTTACATTGTTCTGAGATGGTTTTGAGCTCAATATATTTTTTTATAGGCAAGCTTTTATTATTTATTTTATTAAAGCTTTTTCTTTAATAATACGTTATTTGAAATACCAAAAATAAAAAGGGATATAGTACACGTTCATGTAATCAGCAATACTTGCATGGCATCAGTCATAATGACATGATATAATCAATTGTGAAAACAAGAAACCAAAATCAGTAGTTATCCTTGTGATAGTCTGTACGTGTTAGCTTAAACCGCCTCACATGCACTTTGTGAAGTTTACTTTTTTGTTATTCAGTATACTTTAAAAAATAACTTATCCATATTGTTATATGTAGATCTAGTTCCTTAGTTTTCTTTCTTTTTGGTTCCAGGGTTTGAACTCAGGACCCTGCACTTGCTAGGCCGTCACAGCGCCACTGAGCTAAATCCCTAGCTCCAAATTTCTTCATTTTAAATAATAGAATAATCCATTATAGATGGGAAGAAACTCCCAACTTATTTGTCCACTTCCCCATTGGTGGACTTCTAGCTTGATTTTGTTCCAACGTTATTTTGATGAAAATCTACAGGCAGATAGATAAATTTGAACAACACTAGAACATTTGTCTGGATTTTATAATTAACAGTTTTATATTCATTTTTTTACTCCCTCCTTCCTTCCATCCATCCATTTAACTTTTTTATATTTTGCAAGTTGAATCGCTGTTTTACTATTGAATATAAGGTTTGGAGGGAAAACGAAACAGTCTCTGGGAGTGGGGTGTTTGGAGTTCGGGTGATAAATCAAGCTTGAACAGCTATCATTAAGGAACTCTTTAATGGCATAATTTTACATCTTGATTTTAAGTGATTATGGTGTGGCTTCACAGATCTATACATGTGGCACAATAATATAAAATTAATATACACACAGTACCAAGCTCAATTTCTTAATTTTGATATAAACTTAAAGTTATAGAAAGGTGCATCCATTGAAGACAGCTTTTCTACCTCCCCAGAATAAAACTTTTAAGAGTCAAAACAAATGTTAAGAGGCCCAGCATCATCTATGTCTTTGTATAGACTTTTAAGTTTCTCCAGAGTTGTCTAGAAGTCAAATGGCTGAGTCAAAGAGGTTGAACATCTCCAACTCCAACTCATATTTTATTAAAACTAGGAAGATAACCACCTAAGTTGGGCCCAAAATGCTTTCCTTTGAAATCTGAAAAATCAAATTTTTGTGAGATGGATCTGGATTTCAGATGTGGCAGTGAGGAAGGTATAGGTACACTGTGTGTGGGGTCATCTTAGGATCAGTGCAATACAGTAGATATCTATAAATTCCTTGCCAACTGATTGTACAACATTTGGCTTCTACCAATGGCATAGGAATTTTGTTATTTCCACCTTCTCTCAAAAACTTTGAGAATTTGATGGTTGTGAGATGATTTTTCTTCACCATATTCATGCATGTATTTGTTATTATTTGATTTCTTGATGATTGCTATTCTTTATGGAGTAAGATAAGTTTCAGTATTGTCTTAATTTGCATTTCTGTCATGACCAGCAATGTTGAACATTTTTTCATGTGTAAAAGACCCAATTAAAAATTGGCAAATGAAACTTTTCAGAAGAGAAAATACAAAAGATACTTTGCTGTATTTTAATACTGTTACATCTAAGTTCATAAATGAGATTGACTTCTATGTTCTCTTCCTTGTTCTGATATAAAGGGTCATAGTAACCTTATAAAATTAGCCAGGCCATTCTTCCTGATTTTTATTTTAGTTTTATTGCATACTTGTTTTTGTAGTAGCAGGGATGAAACTCGAGACATTCTGTGCTACTGAACTATACACCCCCAGCTGTTTTTTCCCTTTAAATAATGTTGACTAAGAAAAGGTTATGTATTTCCTGGAAGTTTGTAGATCTTGTCCAAAATGAGCTGCAAGCATCTAATAATTGTTTTGTTCTCTTCTCATGTTTTCACTAATGTGTCATTGAGTTATGTTCATTTTAAAAACTCTTTACTTTCTCTGGATTTAGTGTTTATTTTCTAGTATCTCAAGGGAAATGTTTAGTTATATTCTTTCTTCCATTGTAGTGTATGTACTTCAGTCTGTATATTTTCCTTCAAGTACTTTATAAACAGAATCTCATAAGGATTGATATTTATTCATTCATCTTGCTCCTACAGAACAACGTTCTGTGTTATTCTGGGGGTAGCAGAATGAACATAGTCCCTTGACCTCATGGGGCTCGTATTCACACGAGGAAAGAGAAAAATGCATAAATAAATTATGTCAGTTAGTATATGAATTATTCAGGAGCATACTTGGAAACTGCAAATATGCTACGAGTTTTTTATGTAGTTACCAAACTGGGGATTGTCTTTGTGTGTTTGATGCCACTGTAGCAGAAGACTGGAACTGGGTAATTTAATTTGTAAAGAGCAGAAATTTATATCCCGTAGTTTTAGTGCCTAGGATGTCTCAGACCAAGGCAGCTGCAGGTTTGGAGTCCAGTGGGAGCCTGGTCTCCCCTTCCTTGGGGGGTCTCTCACACACCTGGAGCTTAACTCACCCTTTTGTCCCACACAGCATTGACCCCTTTGAGATGGATCACTTCTTAAAGTCCCCGTTTCCTGATATTACCACATTAAAGATTAGGTTTCACCCTATGGATTTTGGAGGGAACACAGACATTCAAACTAGAGTGTGACTTTACTTTTATTTTCCTGCGTAGTTTTTTGATGTTTTCTAAATGCTACCAATACTTGCTTTAGGGCGAAATTTTGTAAATATTCAAAGTAACCTAGAGGGCCATATATGCACTAAGTCCTTGGTAAAATGGTGCTAAAGTTTTTTCAGATAGTTTCTCTCTGCTTCTCCTCTAACAAATGTGACATTAACCCATGCCCTGACCCGGAGGGATGCTTTCAAAGGATCCATTTCTTTTCTACCCACTCGGTCAGAAAAAATGGTGTATTGAATTAAGTCAGAAAAACACATCTCGGATGTCTGTGGTACTATGTCCACACCTTCATCCATGGTAGACATTACTAATCAATCATGGAATTTAGCCCAGAGGTCCTGGCAATGGTTAATCAATCAGAGTTGGCATGTGTAATAAAACTGTTTGAAATGGTCATTTTGGAGGAACACCACTTGATGTTTTGCCTTAGGAACATTGACTTTTTCTTGAGCTTCTCTGTGTGTGTCTGATAGATGTATCAGAAAAATCGTGGATTGTCTTATGCCAGAGTTAGCATTGTAAAAAGAGAATAGATGTTCCACTGTATCTCTGCATCTAACTTGTGGCAAACATCACTGATCTCTCCCACCTTACTAGTTCGTCCAGTGTGAGCTTGGCATTGAATGTATCCCACCACAGCACTCCTGATGTCACTGTTCAGTGATTGGAGTTGATGTGTGAGGTGAAACCTTTGATCACTTCTGAATGACTGGACTTTGATTTGAATATTTGCTCCCTCTTCCTCTGCACAACTTTCATCTTTAAAAATCAATGGTGACTGGTCTCCTGTGAAGTAAAAACGGGGATGCATTCTGACAGGTATTTGGAGAATTTGTTCTTTTCCTCCACAGGTCACAGTATGGAAAGGATATTAATTCACCAGACTTAAAACAGAAGATTTAGAAGAGAAATTTCAATCATATACTAGAAACAACCAAAGAGAGCAAGGTGAAGTTCAAACAAAGAACAAGCTGTGACTCAGCACTGAGAGAAAGGCATGCTGGCCCTTCTGTGTGTTGAGGTGGTAATCAGAAACCAATGTAAGAGGGCAGAAGACATCCGGAAGTCAGAATTGGTGGGCCTCGGAGCGTTGCTGCTTGTGGAGGGGCCAGTGCTGGAAACAACCAGCTGCTGGGGAGAAGCACCGCATCAGGGGTCGTGGACAGAAACTGTGCAGTTTTGCAGACAGGCTGCGGGAGCACTTGCCGTAGAATTAACCTTTTCCTTTCAAACAGTGATCTCATCGGAGTATCCTGGATTGACTTCCGGAACGTCACTACGTAATAAAAGACAGCAGGAAGGTTGGAGGAAGCGTGGGACTCGCTGGGGACAAGGAAATAAAAGTATGCAGCCTCCATTATTTCCTCGACTCAGTACTTTAGAGACCAAATAAAAAAGGCATGACAGGAATGATGGCTGTGGTGATAGTTAAAACAAAACAAAAACATGACAAGACACAGTTGCAGTTTCTAAAGCAAGAACAAAGATGAGAGGGTATTGGGGATAACCAGTCAGTGAACGGGGTTGCTTCTAGAAAAGTAGAAGCTATGTTAAAAGGAAGAAACCCATGTCCATGCCAAGCTAGGAGCAATAAATACATTTCCCTTTCTTTTGATTTTCACGGCACGGCCAGAACAGACAACACTCAATAGTCCAGTCTCAGAATTAGATGAAGCGTGGGCTGCTTTTCTTCTTTTTCTAGTTTCTCCATATTTCACGATGTATTTTGGGAGGAAATACTTTTAATGGTACCAACTTGGCTTCTTTCAGCACATTAAAAAAGGGAAGGATCGGTTGGGGCTGTCATCATGATGCGAACGATTTTGTCGTGCAATTTGGCTCTTGCTCCAAAGTGAAGCACACATTTTCCCCCAGTGTATTTTAAGCTAGAGACTCCTAAGTCAATGGGAGGTGGCTGATTTTTATCTCTGTATGCAGCCAGCCTTCACTGGCATGAGGGCTGATTTGGCCCAATCAATTTGGCATTCACGCCGAGAAGCAAGTTGATCAAGTGCAAGGAACATCTGTATACGTTTGCCTGGGCTGGGTGCAAACATCAGTTCCACTCCTGGGCAGAGTTCCCATCCCTCCTGGACTGCTGCAAGACTCCTGGACGATGACCTTTGGAACTCCGACAAGCTTATTCCATCCTTAAGTAGCTGCATGAGTCTTTAACTTGTGGCCACCTTTGTAATTTATAGGGTTGTTTTGAGGATGGTAACTCTTGAAAATATAGGGGTTTGTTAAGTAAATCTTCGTTAGTTGGCTAAGTGGTCTCCAAAAATTGACTCAGCTGGCTATGCAAGAGGCAGGATAGCAACTCCCATATTAACACAGCGTCGCCACAGTTACATCTGCTGTGGTCCTTCTTTTCTTTTTATTTCCTCTTTCCTAGCTGTCATAAATTTTGTGTGCCAGCAGCTCTATGGCGCAAAGAAGGCTGTAAACATCTTCTTGTTCAATTACATCAGGATTTTTTTCCTTTATGTCAGCAATTAAATTTATGACAAAGAAGTTCACTCTCTAAACCTAAAGAGACACAATCAAGCTCGAAGTAAATAAAAAAGGAATGCAGTCAACTGTGGTTGTTAAATATAAATGAGGCCATGGGTCTTGGAATCCAAAAGTTGGGACTCCGAGTCCCAGCACCGACCACTACCTGGCTTATCAAATCGAAGAACTCTGATCGCTCCCTCAGCTGCGGTTTCCTAGTTTCTCACATAGAGTGGATGATTGGAATTTCGCTGTTGGGAGACTTAACGGAGGTGAAGGATGTGAAACTAGAATCCCGAGTGTGCTATCCCCCTTCTCCTTTCCGTTTCCCCTATTCGCACAGGCAAACAAACTGATGAGGACAGGGCCTGTGTCGTGTGTGTCTTTGTTTTCCTGGGGCCCGGCAGTGGTAGCTGCAGTGCTGAGAACATCTTAATGGAGGTATGAATGAACAAGCCAGTTAGTGAGAGCTTCCGGCTTGCAGAGCCTAGAGTTGGGTGGCTGAGGTCCTAGAGTGACAGTGGCCTCAGTGGACTGAGGTTATCTCACTTCAGGTCTGGCCCATGGAACAGCCATAGGAGAGGGTGCACAGTGGAGGATCCTGGGCATCTCCAGTCAGAACCCACCCTTTAACAAGATCTCATAGATTTATGTGTACATTAAACTTAGAGCATGGCTGTGTGGAGCCCTGACGATGATGCTAAGACTGTGCGTTGGTCTCTTCCGTCCGCCAGTTTTCCTGCTCTGCTATCCACAGAGCTTCACCTTGTTCATGGTCTTAGGGGAGGCCTAGTATGAGAACATGAATACATCCTTGTAAACAGATTCATAGTGTTTATTCATAGGGAGGGATGAAACAAGCCCACTCATGGCGGATCAATTGTGTCATATTTGCCCTTCCATCTATTGTACAGCAACAGCCTTTGGGGGGATATGTCTACACGCAGACTGTACAGTGTGCCAGGAATGGAGTTAGTTAACAGCCGCTTTTCTCATAGATCATGCAACAACCTATTCAGCAGGTAAAGCTCTGGTAGGCTTGCTCAGTTGCCTGAGGCTCCACAGGAAGCCTCCACAGGAAGAGAGAGCTGAGGTTCAAGTTCAGAATGCTTGGTTCCTGTTAAGGGCCCTCTTCCAGAGAAACGAGAGCTCCGTTGCTGCCTCCCAGCCAGCGTGCCTCTCCACAGCCAGGTGCCTTCTGCAGGCACAGCTGGGAGAGATCTGCACAGTGGCTGATGCCCTGTGGTTCCTGTGGTTATCAGCAGCACAGAAGGCAGACACGCAGCCCCTGCCGCGCCTCAACAGGAGTTCAAGGGCCTCCTTTATGTCTCCGCTCCACCCTTTGTGATTCATGTGCTGCTGCTCTTGCTGATACAGGCACATCTCAGGCTTCTGTGCTCTTCTGACCAGCGGAGGAGGTTGCCTGAGTTCTGTGCAGTCCAGGTCTGCACCTAGTTTACTTGACCGCCGGGACAATAGGTGCACACTTTCATTTAAGGGTCCCTGTTTTCTAACAGTGCTTCTTGATTTTCCCAAGTAGAACTGAATTCTTCCTCCTTTGATCTTCCCATCAAACTAGTTTCATACTGTAAAAGGGAATGATTTGTTTCTAAGTCCCACCTCCTCACCAACACTGTGCAATGTTGAGGGCTGGAAAGAGCAAGCTCTTGGGGCCAGATATGCTGGGATCAAAGCTCAAATCCTAGTGACATTGAACAACCTAACTAACCACGCTGTGACTCAGTTTCCCCTTCTGTTAAATGCAGATAAGAACATTTATGTCTCTGGAGTTTTGTGAGCAATTAGTTAATCCACACAGGGTTTTCTACAACAGCTTATTACATCACACTTTGGTCCTCTCTCTGCCTGTCAGTCTCTGACACATGAAGAATTCAGCAAGTGATTTTCAAATGAACCAATGTCTGGCTTATAGGTATCCTGGGAGTTGTCTTTATTGGCTGTTTCTCTATGGCCACTAAACCTGTATTGAAATTTTAAGGATAGAAAAGTATCTGCAAAAGTAATTTCCAGTGTCTCGATTTTTCTGTTGATTTCCCCCAGACCCCTTCCTAATACAAGAGCCTGCCATTTCATTCCTTCATTTGCCTTCCCTGCCTGTTGATTAATGATGGTATCAGGATATTCGTACCATAATCCTTTGTATTTTCTACATCGATGTAAAAACATGCAATTTAGTGAGACCCTTCTGTGTTACAGTTAACGTCGGCCAGGACTGACGCCTCCTGAGCGTGTCGAGGCAGGAGCCGAGCTGCCAATTCAGAGGCTCCGCCGGCATGCGGCAGGTATCTCGCTCCACCGAACAGCTGGCCTTTATTCTGTCTGTGCTGGCGCTCTTTTCGTTTGAAGGGAAGACAGCCTGTCAAAGCAAACCTGGGGAGCTTGGCTGGCTGTGAGCTTTTAAAGGGCAGAGCTTTTATTTTTCTTTGCCTTCTTGAGGTTTTCTGAGGAAGCACAGCGCCACGTTGGCGTTTGGGATGAGATGGTGTGGCACAGCTGCCAAGGAGCTTGTGATGAGATCTCACACATTGTGACTGGAGACCCGGATCTGGGCTTACAAGCTATGCAGTGTTTAGAGAGTACAGGGATCTCTGTGAGCATCAGGGTTTCTTCCTTTAAATTATCAAATGGCTCTAATAAAAATATCTAGAAATTTTAAACCTCATAAGCCAATTCACTCCAAAGTTTTAGCACCTTATCCTACCCATACTCGGAACTGCGTCCTGTTATTTTGCATACATATAAATATATGTACCAAAGAAATCACATGTTCTATCGGATATCACTTCTTTCAGTCAAGTCTCTCTTGCAGGCGGGGCTCAGAGGTATAGCACCTCCTAGCACATGCAAGGCTCTGGGTGCTGGAAAAACAACAACAACAACAACAAACAAAACAATTCTTTTGCAGAGTAAGTGTACCATTTTAGGTGAATAGATGGGTAGATTGATCAGCCTATACAAGATATCTTTTTAGGTATGCATAAATTTTGTATGTATCAGTCAGGATATAGTAAGTTACGCCACAACAACAAACAGCCTTATCTCCGTGGCTTGAAGGAAGGTCCCGAAGGGCCTGCTGGGATAAGCTGTGTCACCAGGCCTCAGGCACAGGGATCTAATGCAAAGTGCTGTCAGCATTGTGGCAGAGGAGGAAGTTCACAGGAGCATCACTCTTCAGCTCTGAAGGTTTGCGCTCAGCCCATGTTTCCTAGGATGAAGAAATCTCTTGCCCAAGAGGCTGGGGCAGTGCAGGGTCCTCTGTGCCCTCAGGAAGAACTGGCAGCACGTGATGGAGAGTAGGATCTGACAAACTTGTTATGCTATTGCACCCTGGAACCCTCGCGTGGGTCTCATGATACATAGAGAACTGACCTTATCTGAGGTCCTGGGGCGAGCGCCCGGGCCATACAGTTGGGAAGAGAGTGATGAACCCACAGTGCCTACTTATTAGCCTAGAATTTCTAGAGCTGCAGGAATAAGTCAAACTAGAGAGTGATGCAGAAATTACCGGGTCTACGTTTCCCTGTGCAGAAGGGAGGCTGTGTGTACATAGCTGCAGGATCAAAGATAAATAGCCAGTTCTTCCCATCCGAGCACCATCGCCAGCCCTCACTGGGCTGCACCGAACATGATTAATTCTACAGGAAGGAGTCTAATGCTGAAGAGAACAGACGCTGAGCCACAGCTTACTTGCATGGGAGGGAGGTGAGGAGGGAGAGAGAGATTTGAGTTCAAGCATTGTAAGAGACACTGAGAGGAGGAAGTAGCCTCACTATTGCAAATATTTTCAGATGCAAAGTTCAGGGCTTCAGAATAAAAGTGAGATATACATCTTACAACATAGACTTAAACAGGACAGGGCCACTGAAGATCGCTCAAATCTGAGCAAGATGATCCTCCTAGCCACACGGAAAAACAGAGCAATCCTTGCCTCGCCCTTACCTAAGAACTGGGGGCTGAGATCAGGTCTGGGCACTTGGCTCAGTCCATAGCTTCCTCGTGGCCATGCCAGCCCACTGCAGACCCCGCCCAGCACTATGGTGTTTGGTCTGCGTGACCTGCCTTGTGGCTGCGGCTGATTGGACCAGAGTGAGTCACTGGAGCCAGGATATATCAGTCCCAGTCGAGGCTGAGCCAATCAGATTCATTTCTCAATCTAGAGTAAAAGACATGGAAAAATGTATAGGCTACTGTACTGCAATTTATTTGGGGTTCATTTGACTGGGTATTATTAAATATTCAGTTGGGTAAACAGTACCTCTAAATCTTCATAATTTCTGTTCTCACGTGGCCTGGCTGCCCATAATAGTATATTAAAGTTGTTCATGAGATTGACAGGAATAATTTGATGGTTCCTATTCCAGAGCTTGGATTCTATCACTCTGAATTATTTTGCCACTGTAATAAAATTATCATTTTTAAATGACAGATTTTCCTCCAGGTACCATTCCATAGAGACATCATACTTCAGAATCCCTCTTCTGATTTCCCCAGGGAAGGATCTACAGAGGTGGTGCTTCCCACAGCACCCCCCAGCCTCCTTTCGGACATCTGCCTTTACCAGGCACACGTATACATGGAAGTTCTGTATGTCACATGCATGCATTCCTAGGTTTGCTCTGTCCTGTCTGTCACAGCTCACACAAACACAGCCAATGGCAGCTGCTTTGGGCAAGCACGGAATGCACAGAGACAGATCCTAAATGTCATTTGTATGAAATACACAAGAGTGAAACCCCACTGCAGTTGTCAGAAACTTCTCCCTCAGATTTTCTGGGGGAGTTCCACTTTAAAATAGCCTGTCTCTTTGTCCCCAGAGGCATTGGTTTTTTGGCAGACTGCATGCCCCAGTTTTTTGTTTGGGAAACACTGTCGCTTTATATATACTGCATACTTAAATGTGCTCTGGAGAGAGGTTCCAGCCAGCTGGTCACTTTCGCAGTGAGATACCTTCTGTCTTCGGAAATTGTGTGAGAATAAAGTAAATACCTGAAAGGAAGACAGAAACTAAGAAAGGAAGCCGAACTACTAGGTTATTATGTTCTCCAAGCTCATAGAAATAGTCAGTCTGCAGTGACTTAACATGATCAATCCCTAAAGAACCTGAAATCGCCACCCAATTAATGCCCTGTATTTCCAGCCAGAAACATCAACGAAGAGACTTATAATTAATATGTTCTCTAAGTAATACCGAATGATGTGTCCTTGGAGTTTCTCAGGGCTTGGCACTTTATAGATGCTGATTTAAACAAATGATGAAGGAGGGTCCTAGCCAGATTTTTGAGTTAGTAATGCAAACGCATGCACAGACTCTGTTCTCTTTTTTCTTTCTGTGTTTAAGTAGGACCCTCTTAGATTCTTGCTGCCTGTTGCCCAGGGTTTTCGATCAAGTTGGTTTTTAGACCTCTGTGGGCTACTGGTCAACAAACCTCATTGCTTTTTAGTCATGTCTCTTTGGGGTCCTCGAGTCAATACAAAGAAGTCAAAGGAAGTTGTGGCTGGAAAGAGAAGCGTCATTCTTCACAACTCAGAAAAGGCAGACAATCGTGGTCTCTAAAGTTGTTCTTAAAATGAGCACATCTGGCCAAGGCGTACATGGGTTACAACAAGCCCCAGGACTGCTCTGTAGACTCTCCTCCTGGGATTGGCCCCCTCACAATTCCACCTCCCTCTCCACCCACATGGTATCACTTGAAAGCCAGGGGAGAGAATATTTTTAAGGTAGCAGACACAGTGAGGATTGTGTAACCTTCAAACTCCCTTCTTTTGTTTCACAGAGATCTCATTTTCTCCAATTGGTTCAGGAGCCCTGAGGGACTCTGATGGTCATGACAGTTAGGGCACCTGCATTCGGAGAATATTAAAATCATTTAAATTTTAATAATGACATAGATCCAAACAGTGGGAGTAGGCATTCTCTCCAGCAATTTTATCACAGCATTACCTAAACCTTAATCATCAATTGTTGACATTTCTGTATTCAATACCATTGGGATTTGGTCACTTTCTTTTTAAGGTTGGTTCACTTGATTTTTAAAAAATGTTTTACAAGGAGGCATTGTGTCAGAGCTATGCTTTACTTCAGTAAAAATATACTTTTCTAAAAAGGAAAGTTTGTTTCAGAACTTCAAATGTCACATCAGTGTCACCTGCCATTAATTGAAGATTGTTTTGTTTATGTGTGTCCTAACTGAACAGAAAGAATCTTTAGAAGGAGTTTTCTCTCCCTCCCTGTGGATGCCTAATGGTCATTCCCACCCTCTCCCTCTGTCTGCATGAAGATTGAGACTAAATATAAGTAACAAACATCTGCATAGCACCTATCACTTGCGGAATATTGCTTAAAAGTTTGTGGGTATGAGCACAGCCAGTCCTTTTCACAATCTCACAAGGTAGGGTGTATTGTTAGTATGTTTATCCTACACATGGGAAAACTGAGCCTAGAAAAAGAGACACCTTAGCAAAGCCTCCTAAGTGGCAAAGCGGGGATACACTCCCCAGCCCCTGAGCCTGTGGCTGTCACACTTGGAGCCTGGACCTTGGTTTAATAACATCACTGCCTCGAAGTGAGCAAACTCCCTTGGGAAATGGCTGGCTTCAGATCTGAGGCCATCTTGATGTCCCAGGAAGCAAGGAGAGGCCAAAATGATGAAGCTGTGTCAAAGAAGTTCTGTACCGTGCTTTATGGGGCTTGTCAGAGGCAGATTTGTGAAGATTTTAGCATGAAGAATGACGGAAGTTGATTGTGGAGTGACTCCAGCTCCATGAGGCCATCGGCCCGCTCTGGACAGGGGAGTGGGGAGGGGAGAGAGATGCAAAAGAGTGAAGGAAGGGAATAAGAACCGCATCGGCTGACCAGGAAGGAGAAACAGCACAAAGGACTCACAAAGGTCATTTCTAAGCATACGACAGAGCCCTTGTTCCAGGAATGCATTAGCGATGACTGTGGTCACTCTCCATACAAGCTGTGGGGGGACAGGCTTTGCCTGGTGCTGCTGTGTCTTTCTACACTACAGAGGGGCACAATGTGTCTTCGCCATGGGGGATGTGGTGTCACCGCCGTACCTAGTGACAGGCTTCTCTGTTGACCCTGGTGCAGCATGAAGTTCGTGGTCTCTTCTATCATGGGTCCTTGCTAAACAGGCCAAGCGGAATCCAATGAGAATTAGCTAAAATTTAATGTGAACAGAACCTAATCTAGGCCCAGATTTCAGCTTACAAGAAATGTAGTGCATACAGGAAAAAGCCAGATGACAGTACAAGAAAACAGAGAAATCCAGAACCAGTGGGACCTTCTATAGAACAAATGAACTCTACAGAGTTAATGTCATATAAGTGGGTGTAATTGCTAGAGAAACATGAATTAAAACTACTTTAAGATATCATGCTTTCCAAGAAAGAATGACTGTCATCAAAAAATCTGACAATAAGTGCTGGTAAGGAGGTGACGGAGAAAGAGGAACCCATCTACATTGTTGATGGGAGTGTAAATTAGCGCAACCACTGTGGAAAATGGGGAGATTCCGCAAAATACTAAAACTAGAAATTCCATTTGATTCACCTATTTCCCATGTTTATAGCAGCACAACTCATAACACCTCGATCCTATAAACAGGGGATATGCCTATCAGTAGAGAAATGGATAAAGAAAATGTGGTATTTACACACAATGGAGTACTATGCTGCCATAGAAAGATAAACTTGAGGCATTTATGGATAAATGGATTCAACTTGACAACATAGTGTTAAGTGAAATAAATCAGATACACAAGATTAAATATAACATGGATAGTGTTACATGAAACATATATATGTGTATATATGTATATATTTATATATATGTAAATATTTACATATATGTATACATATAAATATATATATACATAATATAGTATATATAAATAAAGAGAAAATAATAAAAGATAAATAGAAAGTAAGGAGAAGTTAAAGTAATTTCCCAAAGTATCTATTCTCTGCTTCAAAAATATTTTAATATATATGCTAATTTGTTCCATTTATAGTACTAGTTTCTCATAGTCATTGCAAAGCAAGTTTTGTGCTATTATTGGTTTGTTTCTTCTGTGTAAGACAATTTTTTTGTCCATGTCATGTACTCCGAATAGCTGCTTTGAAGATATGATACCCAGTGTACTATTGTTATTTTCTTTCTTTTTACTTTATTTTTTCATAAAATAAAAACAATATTAAAAGATGTGTGTATGTGGTGGTATAGTAACGTGTAGATTTTTGATAGGATGTTGGTTTTACAATATTTCAAATGTATTCTGGGGGAAAATGAGGAAATGTGAACTTGAATACTGGATGTTATGGAATCTTGTTTGTTTTTTAGGACTGATGACAGAGTGGCTATATAAGGAAATACCTTGTTCTTAGGAAACAAAAGTATTTGGGGTAAAGAGTCATGATGCTTCTACTTTAAATAGTTCAGAAAAAATATACATAGGTACAATTAGATTAGCTGTGCCATTGGTCCTTCTTTGAGCAAGGTCCGCCCCTCCCTGTGAAAGTGCTGGATCTCGAGTCCTCCCTTCCCGCCCCTGCAGGTCTCCATGCTCCCTGTGTCCTGTCTGCAAGGACGTTAGCAAGGGCTTTGGCTCAGCTGGGCCTGCAGCCTCTGCCTTCTTTCCAAGGCGCAGGGACTGGCTGTGACATTCATTTGTTGATCATGTGCCATAAATCTGGCTGCCTAAGACTTGAGACAGTGCCAGCTGGCAGGTAAGAGGGGTATTGGAAGTTAAGGCCTGGTGTCTGTGGCCTGATGGCGGTCATGAATCTTCCTCTCAGAACCCTATCTGAGACCAGGCCACGTGCCACTGAGCATATGCGTCACCTGGAGCTGGCCAGAGTCCGTGAACATTTCTGGAGCCTCTGCTGTCTGGGAAATGCGCTGCTGCTAGATGGGTTTGGGGTCGTGGTCACCGTCGGGAGCACTGAAGAGAGATGCTTCATGTCTGCTCCTTGCTCCCTTCCGGGCTCTGCACTTCCTTCCCATTGTCCCATGTCCCAGTGCTGAAAGACCCAGACACCCTGCATCTTGCTCAGCAGCCCGTAAGTTCCACGCAAGATCTAACCTGCATTGCTCGTGGTCTTGCTGGAGGAATGTAGTGCTTGCTTTCTTTTTGACTGATTTGTTTAAAAAATGAAATAGTATTCCTCTTGGCCTCATTTACAATGACTGATTTCTCTCCATTTACCTTGGTCTTTTCCTGGTTTTTACCACTGGAGTTGCACAAAGTGGAAACTCCTTCCATCTCAGGGAAGGCAGGATGGTTGGCCTCCCCTCTCCCTTTCTCCCTCTTCCTTCCTTTTCTCTTTATGTCCCTGTTTCCATCGTAACCACTCCCAGCTGTTCTAGCTGTCCCCAGCCGACCCCTTCCCAAGATGGCGGAGACAAAGTGAGCCTGTGTTTATTGGGGAAGCAGAGGTGCTGGCTGTGCCCTGCCTTGTCCACAGCCCTCGCTGCACCTCCAATGGTTTGCAGAGGAGTCTTAGACTTGGGAACCCACCCAGATCTGGCAGGTGCACAGTGGGGTCTGTGTTTGGAGCTGGGCTAGACAAGGGCCTGGTCATCTATCCAGCCAGCTCTGATACAAGGTTCCAGCTCCGCATCACTTCAAGGAGCTGGAGCCTAGGACGGCAAGGAAGGTAGGCACTTGCGTGCTGCGTTCCGGGGCTCCCTGTGCACGCAGGCTGCGAGACTTGCTGCGCTTCTTGACTCATTTGACCCAGGTCACAATCTTTGGAAGTTTTATCCCATTTATCTGGGAAGTTTTATCCTAGAAGAAGACTGGAGGGCACAAGGTGTCCCAGCCCTGGAGGGTGGCACTCACACATTTTGCTTGCAGAGTCTGCTTTTCTATTTCCAGTGATTACAGCTGCTTGGCAGATGAACTGGGTGTGAGTAGAGAGCTGCTGGAGGCAGGGCAGGCAGGGCAGGCTTCTCAAGGGGCCAGGGCAGATCTGGCCAGCGGGTTCTGTCTGTACCTTCGAATCACACAAGGACAAGAT
This sequence comes from Petromus typicus, assembly GCA_004026965.1. NCBI lineage: Eukaryota > Metazoa > Chordata > Mammalia > Rodentia > Petromuridae > Petromus > Petromus typicus. The sequence goes on along the minus strand of PVIR01002277.1, from coordinate 31,539 downwards.
GAAACAACGCAGTGCCTGCGCCCCAGGCCAGAGCAGCTGAACCCCCTCTTTGTGCGAGGCCAGGGTTAGCACTTCCCTGGAGAGTGCCCCAGGCAGCTGGGGGAGAGGGCTGAGCTGGGGAGGACTGAGCTGGGGAGGGCCTCTCGGGGAGCAGCAGCACCCCCTTCCCTGGCAGTGACAGTCCTGGCTCTCCACTCTGCCCTGTCCTGCTGAGAAGCAAAGGACAGTACAGGACAGGGCAGGACAGGGCAGGAAAGAGGGATGAGATCCCAGATGGGAAAAGGTTAAGGGCAGCTTTGCCTCCAGAGTTCCAGGGAAGCCAGGAGGAACTGAGTCAGTGTGACTGTCGGGCTCCCGCTGACAAATGACATTCAGTGCGGTATCTCTTCAGATCCTTCTAAGCTGACCCTTGCAGATAGCTAATAAAAGACCAGCCTGTCTTCAAGATGAACGAGTCTGGAGAAAGACAGAAGGAGGCGAGGCTGCTGGACAGGGGGCTGGAACCCTGTGCTCTGACAGAGGGAACTGGGGGAGCTTGTGAGAGTCACCTGCACAGATTCTGAATTCCCCATTAGGCCACGGCCCAGCCCGGCAGCTTCAGGGCCAACTGCCTCCTGCTGGGAGGCTTGTGGGAGCCTCGGAGCCTCGCACAGGCCTCCCCAGCCCCCCATGCCCAGCCTGTATTCTTCCTCCTGTCTGCTCTTTCCTGAGCTGGGCTCTCTGGACTCTTCGGTGCCTTCCAGCTGCGTCTTCTGCACTTTCATCTTCATTTCCCTGTTTTGCTGTGTCCATGTGTCCTTCAGTGTGTGTGCACGTGTGGCACCGTGTCTCGGTCCGACCCCGCCCCTAGCCCCCGTGCTGACGCTTCGTGCCTGTCTGTGTCTGCATCTGTGTCTGTCTCCCTGTCCGCCTGCATCTCTCCACCCATGTGTCTGTGTCTTCAGCTCTTTCTGTGCGTCTCTGTAACTCTCTGTCTCCATGTGTCTACTTTTTTTTTAGGTTTTTTGAGACAGGGTCTTGCTTTTTTGTAGTTCAGGCTGGCCCTGAGCTCAGCCTCAAACTCACATCACAATCCTCCTGCCTCTGCCTCCCGAGTGCTGTGATCACAGGCGTGAGCCACCACGCCCGGCACTGTGGTATGTGGTACTGGTTGCCGCTGGGGTGAGTCTCCACACCCAGTGTTGTTATGTGGTTACCGGGGAATCGAACCCGGGCCCTTGCGCTTGCAAGACAGGCGCCGGAACCACTGAGCTAACTCCCCATGTGTCTACTTTTGTGCCTCTTTCTGTGCACACACCGATGTTTCTCTGCCTGCCTGCCTGTCTGTCTGTCTCCATATGTATCTGTCTTCGTAACTTTGTGTTTTTTTTCCTGAGTCTTTACCTGTGCTCTGTCTCTGCATCTCTGTGTTTGTGTCTCTATCACTGTGTCTCAGAGCCTCTGTTTCTGGCCCCTGGCTCTTGCCCATGTCTCTGTCCCTCTCTCTCTGCCTCTGCCCTGTGTCCCCCTGCTGTGGCTCCGACTCTGTCTCACTGCTTTCTTTGCCTCTCTGACACCTCTTTCTGCCCTGCTCACTGTCTGCCTGTGGAAATCACCACTTCTGCTTCTGGCTTGGCCTATGCTCCATCTCCTCTTCCTTTCCTGGTCTCTGTGACTCTCCCTTCCTTCCCTGATAAGGGGCTTCTTCTTGCCATGGCCCCCTCAGCACAGGCGCAGCTGTGGCCGAGGAGCAGAGCCACTAGCCTTGATGGCCACTCCCTAACTAGCGAGGTCCCCAAGGCTGCACCTACTGGCCACCCCACCCCACTCTCCTGCCTCTGCCACAGATGACCCAGGGAAGACCCCTCATTCTGCAGCCAGTTTGCCCTTCTGTGACAGGAGGAGCTCTTTGCATATCTTAGAGCCCCAAGCTCACTCTGAAGCACTAAGACACGCTGGACTTCATAGCTGTATCTGCGATTCACAGATACATGTGGCCTACCCCTCCTTCCCATCTGTGGCTCATTTCCACCTAAATCCACCATACACATAACCGTTTCTCAGGTAAAGTCGGAGAGCGACCTGCCATGGTCACGCAGCTACTCGTGGTAAAGGCAGGACTGAAGCCCACTCTCGGTGACAAGAAGATGAAGTACCCACCGGCCACATGGTCTATTTAAGTGAATTTAAGTGCAGTAAAATTTCTCATTGAGGGTCATTGTCACCTTCACCCCACAGTTCAGGGCTTAGCAGGCATGTGTGACTGGTGGCTGCCTTCCTGGGTGGCACTGATGTGGAACATGCTGTCCATGAGGGGTTCTTTGGGGGCACACAGAGGAGGTTTCTGCACCACCTCTGTGAGAACACTAAGGAACGGAGATGGATATTGTGACCGCTCTGGGTCTCTCGTTGTTCATCTCAGTCCTGGTCACCGGGGAAGTTGCCTGAAGTCCCCAGATGCAGCTGAACATTTCCAGCCCCCCAGTGGCAGGATCCCCCATGTCATGCACACCTGCCACACAACCCAGAGAGCGTCAGCACTGCCATTGGGGAGCACTGTCCTTCCACTAGTGAGAGACAAGGGTGCATGCGTATATTTTTGAAGAAGCTGAAAAAGCACAATCTTATGCCAGAAATTGAATGTTTTTATTTCAGCTGGTGTCTAGGGCTTTGAACGCTTGCACAACATGAACAACTTACCTTATTCCACTCGATCAAAAACATTTCATTATGCTGGCTCCTTCTGCAAGGTCACCTTGAAAACTCTTTCCTGCTCGAGTCATCTTGAATCTTCCTTAGCTTAATAGAAACATTCTTGAAATCTGAGTAAACCAGACTTGCTCAACCCTATTCCCTTTGTAAGAAAATTGTATCTCACCTCTGGGTAACAAGCCACTCAAAGGAGGGGAATGTTTCCCATTTCTGGCCCGAGTGTGTGCGTGGACCACGGGAATGCCTCTGTGTCATCTGGCCACCCAGCCCATGCTGGAGTCTTGGCTTCACGAAGATTCCTCTGCAGCCAGTTGATCCTCAGTGGTCTTCCACAGTTGCTCAACCATCAGCTTCCTGTACTGTTGGATGCCCCTGGGCTGTTCTGCTGGGCTGATCAGCCCTGTACACAGCTCTTCTCTGGGGCTGGCTCCACTTCCCACCTGTCCCCTCTCAGCTGTGATGCTACCATTCTAAGCCTTGGATGCCCAAGACAGAGTATGGTTTGGGGCAGTAGAGAGTTTGCTATTTTTCTGTCTGCCTGATAGGGTTTTCATTGTTGTTTTTTCTTTGTTCTTTTTCAGTACCAGGGATTGAACCCATATCCTTCACACTGAGCTGTATCATTGGCCTCTTTAAATATCCTTTATTTAAAACAGTCTCTTGCTAAGTTACTCAGAGCCCTCCTTCCTCAGCCTCACAGGCCTGAGCCACCATGCTGGCTCTGTCTGGTTCATGTTGATCCCTCACTAGAGGTAACCTAGGACAATGCCACTTGGTCCCAATGCATCGGAGCATTTATAGGGCCCCTCCTTCGGATTTTATCCCTGACTCACTTTGGAGCAGTGTGCGCAGTACCAGCAATGTTAACCATTTCCCACCTCGAAGAGTAAGGTGTAGCTTTCTGCCAGCATCCATTTAATTTTTGAGGATTGAGAATGACTGCATTTTGTAAGTAGAAATACTACTTTAAAGATTGCTGTAAATAGTCAAAGACTAACATTATAGAGTGATGCAAAAATAATAGTAAAAGCAAAGTATTTTGTGGGAAACTTCGGGGTAGGAGTGGGACAGTAGTCCTCAGTTACCTGTGGGGAAATGCTGCAGCCTCAATTGCCCCTGGCAAATATTCTCAGGGAAAACAGGAAAGAAAAAGTGTTTGTGACATTTGCAAAGGGCAGCGGGAGCTACTGCAGGATCACTTTGTAGTAAGAGACGATTGCTCAACTCCAAGTACAGTAAGGAGAAAGGGCGGCCTACAACCAGGGGCGGGCCGCGGTGGGCTGAGAGGCGAGGTGATTGTGAAGGGGACCGGGAGGAGATGTCCAGGGTGAGGCACGTGCAGTAAGTTGATCAGGAAGATTCAAGAAAGAACCTAGAGGAAGCTCTGGGCAGAAAGGAGACTCTGAGGGGTCGGACTGAGGAAGGCTGAGGAGAGAATCTGTCTGCTGCCCTGCCCTGGCAGTGGAGCCTAGTGACTTTGGTTTGGACCCCAGCTCCGCCACTTCCCGCTTGGGCGACTTGAGGCCATTTCCCAGCCGCCCCTGTGCCTGTTTCCTCTTCTGTAAAATCTGGGCGACAAAGCTGATCCTAGAGGGGCGAAGACTGAATCTGATGTCAGTGTTGCGGTGATGTTGCCTCTGCCCGCTCTTCGGGCTGAGGAGCGCCCCCCAGCGGGAGTTTGGCGGTAGCTGTCACTTCACACTCGGCCCCTCTTAGCCAGCCGAGGACCTCGCTCACATCCTCGCTCTGTCTAGCCCCTTTGCCTGCCTTCCAGGAGGCATCGCAGCGTCATGCCTAGTCTCCCATCAAAGCCCCTACCCGTGCTCCACAGAGACACGCGTGTGGTGTGGCAGGACGGAGAGGGGTTCCATTCACCCACAAAGTCCTTCTCGTCTCCCCTGCACTTCTCCGAGCTTGGAGAGAGAGGCCCAGAGCTGTGGAGCCACTTGCCCAGGTCCTCACGGGTATTCGTGGGAAGGAGGAACCCAGACCCAGTCATTTTGGCTCCAGCCTCTGTCTCCCCTGGACTGCAGGTGAGCTCCATGTGATGACGGCCCAGAACACAGCTCTCGGGAGCGGAGCGTGGAAACACGCACTGAGCGCCGCCTGCTCAGCACACTTGCCTCGCGGCTGTCGTCTGTCCGGAGTCACTGTATCTTCTCTGTCTTTGCCTTTTCCGGTAAATCCAGTTCCCTCTGATGGCCTGCAGTTTGTATCCACTTCCGCTTCCGCTTTCTTTCCGGACTCTCCAGCCCCTCCTGATTCCTTCCTCTGAGCTCCTGAAGGTCGTCTTCTGTCCATTCCTCCACCTCAGCCCCTCATGCTTTCCCCAGGGCCATATTCCTGTCCTTGCCCCTCAGCACCTTGCTTTGGGCACAGGGTCAGCATTTACCCATCACCAGCAGCACAGCTTGTGGCCCCCCTCCCCCAGCCCCCTGCAAGCCTGGAGTCAGGGAGTTCCAAGTTTCTCCCGAAGTCCAAATTGCTGACGAGTTCAAGGAGGTTTTTTATTTTTTTGAACGGTAACCTCTAAGTCCCTTTCCAGGCTGGAGGGACTCATGACTTTTTATTTAGGATGTGTTCTCCTTCTGTTCTGGTTCATTGGCTTCAGTCTTATTATCTCACATTTGTCTGCATTACCTTGCCTTTCCCCCTGACCGCGGGTGTCACATGCAATAGCCCCGCCTCTTCCAGCCCAGTCCGTTTCTGGGCAGTGAAGGCTCCTGTCAGAGCAGTGTCTGGGCCACAGGGAGTGAAGAGCATCTCCCTGAGCCCGGGCTGGGGCCAAGGGCAGGAAGGGAGGAGCCTCGTCCTACTGGAAGTTTCTTCCCGTCTCATTTTGTGTAAGCTGGAAAAATAGCTAACTATTAGAGCTATTTTGAGAACTGTGGAAGTACAGTGGTCCTTCAGTACCCACTGGGGGATGGTTTCCAGCATCTTCCACCGATTCCAAAATCTGTGGGTGCCCAAGTCCTTCGCAGTACTTTTACTTTTTAAAAATTGTTTATTGGTCCATTTTAGGTGTACACATTCACAGTTGGAAATTTGTATCTATTCAAGATATATAGCATGTATTGTTATATAATCTATGCACATCTTAAATACTTTACTTCATCTTTAGATTACCTCAGTACTGAGTAAATGTTCTAGAAATAACCATGCTGTATTATTTAGGAAATTAATGATAATAAAAAGGCTGTTTAGTACAGGAACAATTTTTTCTGAATATTTTTCATCTGTGTTTGACTCCATGAAAGGCCAACTCCATTCAGAACAACATGTAACAGATACTATATGAATACTTGCTAATTTTATTGTTATAACAGTTGGTCAAGAGGATATAGCAGATGACTACTCAGTATTCATGGGGAGATAAATTAATGGCCCACGTTCCCATACAACCACTAACTTCAAAGTACTATGTGCTGAATACTTCATTTTTCAACAGAAGGAAAAGATTCCTTTTTTCGTGCCTTGACTTAAAAATGGATGCATGTTAATTGCAAGGGAAAGATGAGGAGAAGACCACTAGAAAAAATAGGAACGTACGAGTGCCTGGCACACCATCTCTGATAAATGTCAAGACTTTAATAAGTATTAGTCAAATAATGGCACCACGGAATGAACAACGAAAGGGTATATATCCCACCCAAAAGCCACTCTCAACACCTTAGCGTAGGCCTGTTCACATATTCTTCTATTCATGTGATTATAAACATTTACATGCTTTTACAGAAGTCTAATTATTGCACATGATGATTTGTGAATCACTTTTCATTCCCACTCATCTGTTTATTGTGGTCATATTTCCATGTTGGTAATGACTGTAGGGAGGATATACTGTGGTTTCTAATTCTTTGCTGTTGGCTATATCAGAGCAGACCAATGGAAAGTGGATTTTTAAAATTCACAGTTATTAGCTGTCTAGTTAAAATGGAAATATAGAATTTAAGTTTTAAAAACTCCAAATAAGCATATAATATTCCAGGAATTATTGTGTTACTGAATTTACGAGAGAGAGAGAGAGAGAGGGAGGAATGCCTTTTAAATAGCTGTGTGCTGTCCCATTAAATGGATGTTCTATAATGTGTTTAATTCCCATATGATGAATATTTAGGTTATTGCAAAAATGGCCAATTCAGTTGACAAGTTTCAAGTCCTTGATGTGAAACATGAAAGGATTCTACTTTTCAGATAACTACTAGCACATCTGCCCTTTCTGAGCTCTTCTTTCTTGCTCCCAGTGGGCTCCCCCAAGGAGATCTTTAACCCAGTTCAGACAGACGCAGTCTGGACTTGGAATCTCCTCTTGGTTCTTACAGCTCAGGCTTGATCATAACACAGCCTTCCTCTCATGGGCAATGTAAAATACCCCTGGCACCCCATGGCCTGTTCTTCCCGGGAAGCCGGAACTTGGGAGAGCAAGCGGTCCTTGCCTCCTCTCTGCCCAGTCAGTCTGCACTTTGCAGGACCCTAGCGCCTCTCCCTGGACTCGGGAGGTCCTGGGGCTGCTCAGGAAGCAGATAGGGAGAGGCGCGCCCTTGAGCTGGAAAGCTGCTTTCTTCGTGCCTCCCTCATTTATCTAGGTTAATCCTTGGGAATACGAGAGAAGAGAGGGAGATCTCTTCCCCACCCCTGCACCTATTCAAAAGATGACTTTCCACCCCCAGCCCACTGCTTGCACTTTTTGTGGGATTCAGGCAGCAAGGATCAGCCCAGGTTGGAATCCGAGAGGTGATCAAAAGGTACAGTGATTATTTACTAAAATGTCAGTCACTGTGGTAAAAGACACATTGGCACTATTCCTTCCCCAAATGCTCTCTTCACTTTGAAAACACTCATCCCATCATTCTTGTCACTGTCTGAAGCAGCTGTGGAAATCCTCTTCCATGGCTTCGGTTGTGCTGTCCTGGCTGCCTCATTGTCTTGAATTCATTCTCAACATTTCCCTTTCATGCTCATTTAACTTTAGGAAAGAGCCAGAAGCCACAAAGTGCCAGATGTGGTGAGTAAGGCGAAAAAGGACCCCCAGGAAGGCCCTCCTGGATGACGCTTGGTTGCAGCTTTCACTGTATGTTTATCACTTCATAAAGACCCGAGAGAGAACTTTTTCAGAAAGTGGCGAAGATGATGGGGTATGTGTGTCAGAAGTGCAGGGGTGGATTTTGATGGAGATTGATGGCAATATATCTTTTGTTATAATACATTAAAACATTTAAATAATCACTAATAATCGCAATAGATTTTGACCATACTATATATTCACACAATGGAAATCAGCACCATTTGACAATCTCCCCCACTCCCCAGCCTACAAGCTGGTCGTTAAAGGTTGACTCACATGTCACTGCCTTTAACCTAACCTTTCCAGGAAGAAGGCTGGCCCCAAATTGGCGGTCACTATTTAAAATACGGGACATTTACTATCTTTGTTTTCAACATTTAGAGACTAATTCTAGAAAAGATCACATCATTATAACAAGCATTTCATTTTATAAATGATGCTTTGAGCAGCATCTTTTTGCATTTAACCTACGCATTTGAGTGATTATTTCCTTTGGCTAAACTGCTAGAGGTAGAAATGCTGAATCCAGAAGTGTGTCTACGTTAGCTTCAGGTATGCCCAATTCAAATGCCCTTTACAATGTATGTACCAGTTTATCTTCTCATCCCCTGTGTGCTTGGCGGACCATATCCTTGTCCCAGTTAAAAACTCTGCTTTAAAAACAGTATTTTTAGTTCTTTGGGAAAAACTGTATTTTGTTTTCATTTGCATTTTTTGACTTTTGATATGGATAATTTTCTAGAACATTCACTGATTAATGACATTTCCTAAATACATTTTTGTGAATTTGCAAAAGGGACAGAATAAGGAGGAGAGCAACAGAGGGACCGGGGAGTGGGAAGGCTGCTCTGTCCTGTGGCCCCGGCTTATTCCCCACCTATCCTGAGCTCCGCCTGAGCAGAGCACTAAGATGTGCAAGCCTTAGAGACACCTTCTGAGAGGCTGCACTTTAATTAAAACCTTTCTTACATGATACATTATCTATAAAAGCAATTGGGTTAGAATATTGATTGAGCTCTGTGGTTACAGAGCTCCCATAGGAAGTCTTACTCCGCCATCTGTGGCTTTCTAGTCATGAGATCTGCAGGCTGCTTTGTAAGAATTGTGTGCTCACCCACATTCATATGTCTATGCACACACATTCACACACCTGCACACATACACACACACACTCGCCCACTCTCACGTGTTCCTTCAAACCGATGCATTGATACTATGGTGCTTGGGCATAGATGCACACATAGCTACTCAGGAATTCATACAGACACACGCACAGACACTGCCATTCATATTCATGCACTTGGACACATGCACATAGGTTCACACACTCGTGTCTGGACATGGTATGCACTTGGACACCCATATGGATGCACAGGCATTAACATTCAGACACCCCCACTCGTGTGTCTGAACACACACACACACACACACACACACACACACACATTGCCTTCTCTTCATGCCTGCAGCTGCTCCCTCATCCAGGCTCCTCCAGCTCCCCAGGTCCCATGCCTGCTCGTCTCAAGACCTCTGTACACACTGTGCCTCCTGCCCAGCCCCTTTTCCTTCCTCTGTCCTCTGGGTGGCTCTGATGTGTCCTTTGTGTCCTAGATGAACATTCGGTTCCTTTGACACTTTCTTAGGCTACCTGGAGGCCGCTGGCCGTGGTTCACATCATCTGTTTTCTTCCAGTTCCTTAGTACCTGTTGTACCATTATTCCACAAGGAATGTACCCCTTGTTCTGTGCCTGGGAACCAGGATGTAGCCAGCACACAGTAGCTGTACAAAGAATGTTTACTCAGTGAAGGAATCCCCCGAGTCTCTCAGTGATGTGCACATGACTACAGACTAATGAGCAATAGAAGCAGGGCTCCAATCCCTAGGCTCTCGCAAGACTCCACATTTCTCGTCTTCTAGCTATGGCCTCTGTTCCTCACTGACACTTTTTTTCTCATTTATCCTTCTGTCTGTTTATAAGTACATGCATCCACATACACAGACACATGCGCATGAATCTGCTCCGGGAAAGGTTCCATATCTGTTTAGGCCACTAGAGGATGGAACTTAGTTAAAACTTATGTATGGGTATATAAAAGATTCACTAAGTAGAGTTATAGTGGCTGCCTGTGCAGTCAGGGAGGGGTGGAAGGATCCAAAATGCCCTCTCTGTGCTGGAAAGCTGGAGCATGCAGCTGAAGGTTGAAGGACTGGAGCTCACTGCAGAGTCCAGTGCATCTTTGTCAAAAAGCTGAAAGGTCTGTGTTGGAAGGCGGAAGGAACTGGAGACTAACATCGAAAGGCAATGGCAGGAACCAGAGCTCCTCCTCTGCAGAAAATGAAAGGCTTCCTCCTTTCCTTTCTAGTCCCCTGAGGCTACAAGCCTATAGGTTGATGCCCCCAAGTCTAGGGTGTGTCTTTCCTCTTCAGTTTGTGGCCCACATGTCAGCCATCTCCAGACACATCCAGAACTTCACCAATCATCTAGGAGGGTAGTTCTTACTCGAGTCCAGTTGACACATCACAGTTAACAGTCACAGGTCCTTAGATGATCTTCTGCCTTGGAATTTCTTCATCAATCAGTCTGCCCCCCCCCCCATTGCGGTGATAATTGCGCATGGCCAGTAGTGGGCATTCAGGAGCATTTGTTAAATGAACACAGGAAACTGTTCAATGAACAGTTGCCAAACATCTACAGTGCACTAGGCTAGGTGCTAATGGGATTATAGAAACAGTTAAAAACATCCCTTGACCCTGAGTGTCTTGCTGCCTAGTTGGGGAAGCCATCAAAGAAATTTGTGCCCATGGGGTACGCAGACAGTCCAGTCTCTTTCTGGCCCTGCTTCATGCAAATACAGAGATCAAACAAAGGCACACACACACAGTTGCATGTGAGTGATTGAAATTCACATACCCGCAGACAGATTTCCAAATGGCCTATGCTCGCACACCTGTGTGTCCAGGCCCCCTATCCAAGCTAGAAGTAAACAGGTTGCAGCATTTGCAGCCTGACCTGGTTTGTTTCCTCTGAGTTCAAAGGAGTTTATTAATTCCAGACTCTTCATGTGAAACTTGCAAAGCCTCCTGTAGGACATATCCATAGCAACTGTGGTAACCATCGGACAAGGAAGATGTTAACCTCTTGGAGTCTGCTGCCCACTTTGTGTGTCCCGTAGCATACTGACATTGCTTCTCAGTGTCTCTGAAATACCAAGAAGTGGCTATAGCAGCCAGTGGGAAGGTTGGGCAGAGGCTGCCTCCTTCTGCACCCAGGACCTCTGGCCCATACAGTCTAATGCCTGATGGAGGAAGCCTGGTGCTTGAGCCAGAGCAGTAGAATGTGCTGGGTTGATGTGGAAATTGGCCTCAGCCTTGTCTCCAAGCTGCAGGCTGAACTTTCCAAACTGTCAAAAGGTCTTGCAGTGGGTGCTACTGTTTTCAGTGTGCCCTTTTCACTAGCAGTGAAAAATGCTCCCTGCTCCCTCTTTGGATGCAGAATGAATGGTTTCTTCGAGCAGGCCAGCCATTTCGGCTCCTTTTCTGACCCTACCCAGACCACCTCCATTTCCTCATGTATGGAACAAACAGTCATTGAGCTGCAGCCGGGTCTTCACAGTGTTGTCCAAGTGGGGAGGAGGTGCCTCATGCTCTGCTCTTGAGTGAGGATCAGTGGGGAGGAGAGCGGGGGGCTACCCAGACCTTGCTGGGTATCTGTGATCAGTTCTTTCTCTCTAAGCCTCTGCAGTTCCCTGGCAAAATGGTTATAATGGAATATGCTTTAAAAATCCATCAGGGAGAGCCAAGGTGGTATGTCTGTGAGCAGTTTAAACTGAAGGCTTGGTAGGTAGTGGGTGCTGAGTCAATTGGAGTTAGTTTGGTTTTTTTCCCTGTCCTCCTCTTGCTCTCCCTTCCACTCCTACAGATACTGATAGAGACACAGCCTGCCCTGGAGGGGCTCCAGGCCAGCAGATCAGACAGATGCGCAAATGCACCTACTGAGCTAAGAGAGGTAGCGGTCATTCTGCACGAAGAAGGCAGGGAATCTTTCTAGAGGAGATGGCAGAAATCAAGAGCATAGTGACCAGCTGTAGCAAGAGAGGAGTCTATTTCCTGTAGAGCTGTAGGAGAGGTACCACTGTCTCATTAGCCAGAGCTGCTGCTGCCATAGGAGACCAGGTAGCCTCATCCCCATAAATACTGATCCAGACCAAAATGTCAGTAGTTTCAAGGTCGAAAAACCGGCGGAAGAGCATCATAATGTTACTCATCATAATGAGACTAACCACTACAAAGATGCGTACCTACTGTGTGGTAGGTGGCACACAGGAGCCTTCGGGATGCATCAGTACTTTCATTCTTAAAAGCAGCCCGTAGGAAAATTCTCATTGACTCCATTGTGCAGTGAATAAAGCTGAGACTCAGAGCAATTCAGAAACATGCTCACAGTCAGAAGTCGAGTTTGTAGTTCAGGTTCTCCAGACTTAACCCCTAACATTTTATTTTTTAAATTCCACAACATTGCCTCAAATGTCTCTACTGGGAGAAGATCTGGGGCTTGCCCTGACCGTCCACTGGACATGTGCTATTGGTAGTGGTGAAGCCATCCAGCTTGATGGTATGACGGCCACCCTGCCACAAATACTGTTTTGCCTGCTGGATGATGCATTCCCAGCTCTGTAGACCACAGTCATTAGGGTAGCTGAGTGCATTATATGCCCACTGACCCCCAGCCCTCCGTAACTGATGATAGACAGGTTCAGTTTCTGAGAAAGGCCAAGTACCTTCTGGATAGCTGCAGTCCACTTTTGTCCAGCTTAGCACGTTAAATCCCTTCGTCTTGCTTTGGGGAGTAGGGTCCACCTGCTTTGCAGCTGTCATTCTGCAGCTGACATTCTGTACATAAGTCCCTAAAACAGTGTGTTTTGTGTAAGCTTAGATTTGTCGGCATATTTTCTGGGTCTCACAATAGCTTCCGCATTTGAGACCAGTCCTCAGATCGAGGGACTCTTTCTCCAAAACTGGTGAGTGAGGGCCAGGGATTTAGCTCAGTGGTTCTGGCACCTGCCTTGCAAGCTCAGGGTCCCTTGTTTGATCTCCTATAACCACATACAGCAGTGCTGGGCATGGTGACCTATTCCCACCAGCAGTCAGTCAGTACTACATGCCAGTGGCTCATGCCTGTAATCACAGCACTGGGGAGGCAGAGGCAGGAGGATTGCTGAGTTTGAGGCTGAGTTCAGGACCAGCCTGAACTACAAAGTGAGATCGTGTCTCACACACACACTAAAAAACCTAACTCAAAAAATAAAACAAAACAATAACAATAATAGGTGAGTTAGATTATCCCAAGGATTCAGGGAAGAGGAGCTACTGCTGCTTTCAAAGGTGCCACCTGGGGTCTTTCTTTAGGTAAGGAGGGCAAATATGGGTCAGCTCAATAACATGGATATTTCCATGAGTGCAGAATAAACAAAATGGAACAACTAGCCCTGACTCACTCAAGTCCTGATGCAAGTTCTGCCGCTGTTGTGGCACTCAGCTGTTGTTAATACCACTCAGCTAATAACTGTTGAACACTGACCCGATTCAGTTATGCTTTTATTCACTCAGTATTGTAGTAATCCCCTGACAACCCAGTGAAATGAAATAGCATGATAGTTTCTATTTTATATATGTGTAGTTAAGGCCCACAGAAGAGTCAAACCCAAGAAACAGGAGCAGTAACTGGCTCCACATTATGCTTAGTAGATTTTATCTAGATACCCAGATAGCATCTGGAGATTGTGTCGTTGTTACTAGGGGCAGGTTGTGTGTGCTACTGGCATCTGTTGCCTGGGGGTCATGCATTCTATAATGTACAAGACAGCCCCTATTGCCCAGCACTTTTTCATTCTTAAAGTCAATTATGGTGAGCCTGAGGGCCCTCGACTCTATCACAAAAGCTCCTACTGCTAAACTTTCTCCTCTAAGGCCCCTACCTCCCCACTGTGCAGTATGACTGAAAACTTTTAGATTGTGCTGAGTAAATGTTTATTTAAAAGTTTCTCAAGGACAGAACATGCCTTTTTTCATGCTTGGAAACATAGGCGAAGACCTTGAAAGTTAAAAATTCATTTTTCATTCATTTTTGACAGTAGGATGACTCTTGTGACAAAACTCAGAGAGAAGCCAGGACCATGAACATGGCAAATCCACCTGTTTATGCTATGGGAGGTTGTTTATTTTCTCAAGATGGAAATTGAGAAGGCTTGCAGTGAGCCTTAGTGAAATATTCATGACCCCCAATCTAATTTCTAATTCAATTAAATGGTGCTAATGTAGTTAACTGTGACAATTATTTTTGTTAATGAATATATTTAAGTGCTTATCAGCAAAGGTGATAAGGAGTGCCCAGAAGACCTAGCCACAAACTTGAATTCCAAATTGGTTCCGGAAGTTTAAAGGTTGTTTTCACAAAGCTATAAACCAAATTTGGAATTTACAAAACATATAATTTCAGGATTAGTTATTCATTTTCAGCAGCAATGTTCCATTTTCTTCAGGATTCTGGGCTGATTCTTTTAAAGTGCACATTCTTCAACTGCATTTGAAATAGGATTTGACTTATAAAAATTCTAATCATACTGACTTTGCAAGAACCCAAGGACAAGAAACTGAACAAATCCAGTGTTTGTTGCTGAGCAGAGAGCAAAGTTTCTCTGCTTCAGATGTCACAAGATTGTCCCAGCAATGGGAGGTTATGTTCTGGAAGTCCTCTTTAAGAAGAATCAAATAACATCTAAAAATTCATTTTGTCCTGTAAGATGGAGGCATAAACAACAGGTGACAAGGGGGGGGGGACTGGTATACCAGATGTCTAGACATAGTGTCTCTTCTTTAAACTGACACTTAAGCCCTTGATATGGCTTTGTTTCAGACACAGCCATCCCAATGTGAAATGGCCTATTTAAAAATTTGCAGTGTTTGTGTGACTTTTAAACAATACACTGCTACTTTCTGGATGAAAATATGTCTCCTTTTATGTTTGTGTATCTTATGGTCACTATACTATTAGCAGTACATACCTATAACAAGTGTTATGCCGTCTCTGTAAATAAAACATATCATTATAACAATTCCATCACTCACCAGCTCTGAGATGTGTGGCAAGCCATTTAGCCTGTTTGAGCCAATGTTTTTCATCTGTTGGGGAGAGTTACAATATCTTGTGTGTGGTCTCAAGTTGTTGGACAAGTTAGAGAGACCATACACATCAAGTGCTTACTAGTGTCTTAATGTATGAGGGTTCATTCGGTCGATGGTGGTGGTAGAAATACTGCAGTGATAATTGTGGGTTTTGACCCTAACATTCTTTAATGTCAAAATACCTTATAAGATAGATAAGTGTCTGATAAAGTAGATAAGTTTCTATTTTATTGATTAGAAGACAGAATCAGGGAAAGTTTGTTATTTGCCCAGTACCATCAAACTGGTAAGTGGGGGGCCTCATTTTGAATCAGATTGGTTTGATTCTAAAGGGTGTGCTGTGTTCACATGCCTTGTTTCTTCCACTTTCAATTCCTAGTCTTTCTCTGAAGCCTCTTTTCAACCCTATAGTGCCAAGTACGTCCAATTCATCTGTAGACATTTGAAAGCATCCTCATTATTGATAGACGCCATTTTGTAAAGACCAGTTCGCACCATTGCTTTGAACAAAAGTCACTCATTTCCTGTATTTTCACAAAGATGTAGTCAATTCAAGGTAATGCAGAAAAAACTTGTTGAAGATGCAGTTAGCAGTAGTGTCTCTGAGGTTGTTTACAGAATGACTGAAGGTACTAACTTCCACACGCACCTGCCCCCAATCACACAGATCTCTTGGGTTGTGTCTGAGCCTATTGTTTATAAATCTAACTGTTCTCCCAAGCTGGGTAGGAACTGAAAATGCTAAGTTCTTTTTTCTCTTTGTAGTACCTGGGGTTGAACTCAGGCCCTTGTGCTTGCAAGGTAGATACAATACCACTTGAGCTACATCCCTGGCCAATGACAGGTTCTTAGAAAGGTAGAGATGAGAAAAAAGGCAGAAACTTGATTGACTTTTAAAGTGTGTCATTGATTCTGAAAAGGGTATCAACAGAGGCTTCTGGCTTATATGGAATTGCAGGAGCATACGAATTTTCCATGGAGACCCAAAGGAAGAGAAAGTTATATAATATTCAACTTCTTCTGGTTAGGACCCCAAACAGGATCCTGTGACTGTAACTTACAATAGCAAAGAAAGTACAAAGACTTGCTTTGAAGAACTCTGCCAAAGTAGAGAAAGAAAAAGAATATAGTTTTACAAGCTATTCAAATCCTAAAAACTTGTGAACTTTGAAAATAGTATGCTACATAAAATAAATCATTCTCAAAAGATCATGCTTTATGATTGCATCCATGTGAAAGCCCATAGTAGAGACATCTACATAGATAGAAAGTAGATTACATATTGATTAAGGTTGAGGGGATAGGAGGGTGATAGCTAGAAGGTACAGAATTGTTTTCAAAATGATGATAATGTTCTAAAATTGACTGTGGTGATAGTTTCACATGTCTGCAAAAATACTAAAAGTCATTGAATTGTACACTTTAAATGTGCAAATTGTGTGACATCTCAATAGAGATGTTTTTTAAAAATCTCAGAACCCCCATGGACAATCTGTTGCCTAAGGCTTTGTGCTTCTTTGTGTCCACTCAAAGCTTCCTGTGGGCCTGCCTATTAGTCGCTCAGTCCTAGGCAAATTGATGTTATCCATATGGCCCCAGAGCACATAATGATAAATACCTTGGCAGCTAAAGAGTCTTTTTATTTCTTTTATAGAGCATGCTGATTTTCTCATCACCCTAATGTGTTTTTGCATATTCTAGATATACATTTGAAGGAAAGTTTTATACCATTACTTAAAAACCATCTGCTCTCCTAGTCCACTGCAGGAACCAGTAGGAATTGGGCTGGGAAGTCACTCTCATGTTGTGTTGATTTTCCTACTTGGTACCATCAAGGGTGCCAAAGAGTAACACGTGAACCTTGCATTTTCTAATGCAGTTCTCACCACCTGTCGGATTCAAGGAGAGTTGCTTAACTTCTTTGAGCTTGTTTTGACATCTAAAGACAGGGAATAATTATGGTTACCTCTTAAGTTATTTATGTAAGTGAAAGAGGATGTCTAGAAACCCTTGATCCTGACTACTGGCGTACTGTGAATCAAAGCTACGTGTTACAATTGCCTTGACGAGTTACAGTTCCTTTGTGTGAGCAAACCTCAGAAACTCATCCTATGTCCTAGGCATACCCACCATCTCTCAGTCTCCCCCTTTCTTGAAGTATCCACTTGAGCTTTACCTGGGATCTAGGTTGTGACAGTTTACAGTGACCACTCCTGTGGCCAGGAAGGTGATCACCTAGAGTGTGGACCTTTTCCAGGCTAGCTGTGTCTGTTTAGATTTTGCAGACTCACTAGCCAGAAGTGGTTATTTCTACAGTTCTTTCATCTTTGAATGTTGATAGTGATTTCTGGGAGAATACCACCAGAAATTCAGCTCAGGACCCTGGGGGTGGGGGATGGGGAATTGCCTACAGCTGTGAGTTGTTGGCATCTGGAAATATCCTTATCTTTTAATTGGCTCCAGCACAGTAAAAGTCAGACTTCTCTTGTTATCTGGATTTCTGATGCCTCTGGAAAGATCAAGCACATATTTTTGCAAGGCAGCAACCAGCTGGAACTGAGAAGCAGCTGTCCCCTTTAAAAGGGACATGTCTGCTCCAGTTCTGCAGCGGCCACCCTTCTTCCTTATTTATGCCACCTGTCTGTTGTCTGGAATCATTTGAGTTTATGATCCCCAGACTAAGCTTTTGTGATCCACAGAAATGAATTGCTCGTATTAGAAGAGATTTGGGTAGTCCTTGTTGGTATCCCCTGAAAAAAATCACAGTCTGTGAGACCAAGTATGGGGATTAAGGCATTTTTTCCAAAAGTGCATGGGAAGAAGAGTTCAGCTAGCATTGGAAACTCTGGCTGAAAACTCTGTCCTGGAGCGTGTGGGGGATAATACCCAAGTTACAGTCATGGGTACAGGGCTCACGGGTTTCTGAGGCCCTCTCCTGTTCTCCAGTCCAGCAGCAAATCACCTCACAGTCCAGAATCTCTAATAGAACCATAAATGAGCTTTATGAACCATTAACCTTAGGTCAGTTTTCCGAAGTCTCAAAAAGCATTTTAAAACAATTAATTACTTTGCTTCACTGCAAACAGATTGGAGATCAGTGCAATTAGGCAGATGCTCTAGGTGAAACATTTCACTAAGATATGGACAGTGAGTTACCACCCCAGAACTTTCGGGGGAAGGAAGCAGCATATTTCTCATGTCTGCCTGCACCCGCAGTGTTGTGGTTATTTCTGAACAGAAATTGCATTGCAAAAGCTTCTCCGTTTTTGTTCTTTTGAAGTGTAACTTGATTTTTTTCAGGGCTTAGGGAACAGACATTACAGAGTATGTACATGTGTAGGTTAAAAGGAAGATTCACTGAATTTTATTTGATTCTGTTGAAAATTTATTTTGCAAACAAGCATCCACCATTATTTTGTATTAGTAGATTATAAAAGAGTTCCTGCTATGGCTGGATGTGGTTTGAGTATGTCTTGCAGGGTCGGTGTGTTGGAAGGTTTGTACTCAATGCAGTCATTTGGGGAAGCTGTGGAACCTTTAAGAGGTGGGGCCCATTAGGAGTTGACTGTGTCATTGTGATGCTGCTCTCAGAAAGGACTGATGTGATTCTTGTGGAACCACGTTTGATTCTCAAGACAGGGTTGTTATAAAAGAGCCCTCTTCTCTGTGGTGTGACCTCACCATGTGATATCTCCCTCTTGCATACACTCATACCATAATGCAATCACCAAGATGTAATACAGCCAGCCACAAGGGGCCCTCAGCACAGCCAATCATATTACTATTTAGAGTTTCAGTCTCCATAACTGTCATCTGAGTAAATCTGTTTTCTTGATAAGGTACTCAGCCTCCCGTATTTTGGTATAGTAGTGAAAAATGGACTTACACAGTTGGATAACAGAGTACCTACTATGTGGGGCTTGTGGTTTGCATAGATCAAGACGCTGAGTCCTTCTTGTAATTTCTAAGAGTTCTTGGAGCAGAAGACAATGGTCAGAAGCCAGTTTGGGGGGTGAATACATTTTCTTTTTGTCCTGCTTTTCTCTTAACATGATGTGAAAGCAAGTCTTTTTACTGGCATGAATTGTTCATCCATAAAATGAATGGATTGGACCAAATCTGAAATTTCCTTTCTAGTCCTAACATTCTGTGATTATTTATAAAATTAATTCTGTAGACACAAAAGTCAGGAAATAGAGCTACTATTCTCTGTTCAGTATGGCTGACTGAGCGCATCTATTAACAGAAAGTAAAAGGAGGAATAGATCAGTGGCAGTGCTGGGAGATAAGGAATGTTGCCATCAGTGAGCCAGAAACTTTGAGAAATGCACAACAGTGGTAAAATTCATGCTATTGGGTATATGGTGATTCCTCCAGGAAACCACACTAAGTAGTTTAAAAGAAGAGACATTTTCAGGTTGAGCTCTTCCTACAGTGCTCTGGAAAACAATCAAGATGGAAGACAGTGGACTGGGAGAAGCCATGTTTTGGGAAGATGCTAGGATAACAGTTTAGAGAACAATGTCACAGATTCCTCCTCTCAAAGGAGAAGCTGGTACTCGTGGTATTTGTTTCTAGGTTTTCTGTGACATCAGTGTTCTTTACGAAACTGGGACTAGAGTATAAGAGGTTAGAAAAAATGGGTGCCTACCCCACTTGAGCTAAAACAGCCCTGACTACGAATCAAGCTTCTTCACAACATGGAGCAAAGGTGGGCAGACACACCTCTTCTCCAGTCAGCATTCATTTTCACAGCTGGGAGAATGACGAGAGCCTCATGCTCAGAGGAAAACCATTTCACCTGCCAGAACCAACCAGTCTAGACTAGTATTGTGCAGTGGAATTGTTTGTGCTGAGGGAAACTCTGGGCTGTTTGATACTGTGGCCTCTGGCCACCAAGCTCCTTCCTGAAGACTGGAGAGAAATTAAATTTCAATTTCATTAAACTTTAATTAATTTAAATTGAAATGGAGATTTCCAGATGTGGCTACTTCCTACCACAGGTAGCTAATTAAATAGTCACCATATTGGATGTCACAGATCTATATTATTCTTTATAACTAGGAACATCCACATCATAAAATACTTGAAAGAACTAAGTGACATGAAAGAGAGATATGGACCCAATGTACCATGATCCTAAACCCTGACCAAATTTGATTCAGGAAAAAGAAAGTGACTTCAAAGAAGGTTGGTCTGCATGTCCAGATCTAAGAGAGCACACTGTTAGTACAAGAACCTGGAGAGATTATTAATAATGATAGTAATACAAAAGAAGCCTTGGAAATTAAAATACAATTGACAACTTTAAAAACTAAACAGAAAAGTCTGGATGATAGAATTGCAAATTAAATAAAATATTTGATGTAGTGATCTAGAATATCTACGCAAAACATTCTTCCAGTCCACAGAACAGTAGCATAAAAATTGCAGCAGAAAAGCTGACACATGTAAGAGTGATCCAAGAAACCCAATACTGCCCAATGAATGATTCTAGAATAACACATTATAGCACGAAGAAAGAATCAAAGAATAAAAGGAGGAAAAGTCCAAGTGATTTTCCATGATACAATGAGTATTGTATTATGTTTCAGTGCAGCTATTAATAGGATTTATAAAATAGAAAATCAAGATATAAAATTAAATATATAAAATCCATGTATATCTACAGTGACATATAAATAATAAACCACAGTTCTGTGTAATAAAGTCTGGGTGGTAGACTGTGGAGGGTGTAAGATGTGAAAGCATGCTATAAGGATGTTTTCAGAGAAGAGGCCTTAGAACAGTGACTTTTTTTGGGTTATTTCTAAGGAAACAATTTGAGATATTTGTGTTTGTAAAAATATATTGATTAAAACAGCTATAAAAAGAAGGATTTCTATTTTACCAGTTTAAAAAAAATGGATGAACATGTGATCAATTAGCTACATCCTGCAAAGGAGAACAGTAAAGAAAAGAAAAAAGTAGATAACATAAGTAAGATGACAATAATAACCCAGTGCACAATGATTACAATAAACAAATAATTTATTCCATTAAGAGACAAACATTGTTAGGATTTTTACAAAGGTAAACTTGTGTTGCTTAGGAGACCATAAAGTCAGAAATCAAGGTTGAGAGAAAGATTCTTTATAAATGTTGGACCAGGTTAGCAACTCTTTTGGAAGGAAGAATTCTTTTTTTGCTGAAGGATCACATGTCCCACTATATTTTATTCTTGTTCTATTACAGTACTCTCGTTTTATGAAATGTTAACCTTAGGTCAGTAGCTAAATTATTTTGAAAGCTTGTCTTATATTAAAAAAAGATCTAGATGTCTAGCCTGAGGGACATTTTAGGTAGAATGATAACATATCAAGCCCATGTCAGGAATTTAAAAAATAATAAAATCTAGTTCCTGATTATGTTTAGGGTCAAAATCACGTTTATCACAATTTTCATATTATTATATCTTTTTTATATTACAAAATCCATATTTTGTAGTTGAAATAAGTTCAGGTATTTAAAAGTTATGTATAACCACACACACACACACACACACACACACACACACGAGTTACCAGTTAGTTCTTCAGATATTGAGATGGGGAAAGAATCAAGCTTTCTTCTATCCACATCAGGTATCCACTTACACTTCTAGAAAAACTTTGTGTTGAATCCCCTGTGATCTGTCTAATTTTCTTGATGACCCTCGTTCAAGGTTTTCTGCTAGTTTCCTCCACAGCAAGCTATGTTTAAAGCATTCATTCAATAAAATACCCTATGAGGCCAAAACTAAACTTTCTACTCCATCTAAAGAGCTCACTTTGTAGATGGGAAAGCTCAAATTTAGAGACATAAAGAACTTTGCTCAAGACCAAAATGTTAGTTTGGAGCAGATTTGAGATTAGTATAAACAAGTGTAGAACTTTGTGTTTGTGTCACCTTTTAGATGATCGAAAAGCCTAACTCAAATTGGCCTTGATTCCTACGAATGAAAAGCTGAGGATCAGAACCATACTTGGGTGTTACCAGAATGAAATGTCTCTTTGTGTATCAGAATACTATCTCTCAGGGTTGAGGATGTGGTTCAATGGTGGAAGACTTGTCTAGCATTTGGTAGCCCTGGGTTCAATTTTCAACATTGAAAAATCAGTAGAAAAGGAATACTCTCCTCCATAGTGGCTTTCTTCTCAGGTTCCATATGGTTGCAAATGGCTACCAGCAGCACTAATTTTAAATCTGAGCCTCTGATCCTTTGCAGTATTCACTGGCTAAGCTGGAATCACATGAACATCCCTGAGCCAGTCATGATAATCATAGCAATTTATCCTCTGAGGATTTTAGTCATGCCCATCTCTGGAAAAGGAAGTGGGTTAAATTCTACCTAAAGCTCATGGATAAGAACTGTGAAATAATACTGAACTAGAGAAAAATCTGAGTACTTTAAATCAGAAAAAGACGAATGTTTTCTTAGTGGCCAAGTCAAGGCTTTCTCATAATGCACAATCTTTGAAAAGTGCTAATTCTGTCTTTCCTGGGGAGGTTAACTATAACTAGAGCAATCATCCTGTTTAAGGGGCTAAAGTAATCAAGCAGGAGAACTTGGAGTCTGTCTGTCTGTCTGTCTCTCTCTTGGTCTCTTGTCTGAAAGGCAATAGTAAAGGATCACAATAACAAAGCTATTGTTCAAAGTCCTTTTATCATTTATTGCAAATTCAAAATGAGCAAAATCAGCAGCTGGCTGGAGTGACAATCCTTTGATAAATTGAAGCCTTCCAGATTTCCAAGGATTGGCCCTGTTCTAATCATTGATTGTGAAAAATCAATGGAAACTACAGAACTGGAGATAATATTCTCAGTTCTGTACTCTTTCAAAATTGGCTAGCAAGATACTAAATTTAGGCTTATTGGTAACAGGGTTAGTGTGGCTGGTGCTGCTCAGAAAGCAGAATTTGGGTCCATTTAAGGCAGATAAGTCAAAAGTATTAAGAAAGGAGGCCCACCCTTCTTCATGTGAGGAATGTTGTGGAGAATCTGGCACTGGAATGATCGTGTCAGCTCTAAAATGCTTGCAAAGTTGGTTGGCCAGAGGATCAGATTCAGACACCCGGAAGTCCTAAAGATGTCTGTCCTGTCATGGCACACTTTAGAAATCTGGGTATGAAGTGTGTGGTGGTTTAGGTTGTGGGATTGTGGTGTAGACCTCTGTAGTCTGTGACCACTCAACACTGACAAACTTCTTCTGCACAAATACCCTCTCTGGTCGTATTCCTTAAAGGATTTCTTCTTCCTCTGACTAGAATTGTGGACTTTATCTTTTATTTTGTTTTTCGTTGGCAAACTGTAAGTGTGTTTGAAGAATATGATATGATGTCTCTGTATATGTATGTATCCTTGAATCATAGATAATCCACAACCATGTACTTTGAATGAACTTGAAAATAACAGCATCTTGTCTGCACAACACATGGCCCAGGACTGGACCATCCTACATTTCTATTGTTCTTTGTTATGGTGATTAGATCTCATGTAGGCCAATCAGAAATTTATCCTAGAAGTTTTATTTGGAAAGCTGGTAGGAAAAGTTATCCTTTTTCTTCAGGTATGGGATTGTAAATATCTGATCCCAAGGTGTTTACTTATTTGTTCATGATCAGAAAGAGGAGAAAAAGGAGGGGTAAAGGCAAAAGAGAGGCCCTAGCCAATGTGGCAGCTAGCTGAGGCTGCTCACAAAACCCGGAGGACCTGGGAAGCACACCTTCTCCTCTCTCAGCTGTCGATGTGACCTACAAGGCTGTGCTGGAACCGGGAGGAGGTGGGAACCAAGCGCACCGCATCTACTGACTGGGTTATCCACAGCACAGGGTAACAAAGTGGACAACAATCTACTGACCTGAATGAAGAAAAGACCCACACCCACCAAAAGACTGGGTGAGAGATAACCTTGGGAGATAGGCTTGGAGGCTGTTAGAGCTACACAGGGAACGTATTTAAATAGGGGATCTTGGGAGACCTGGGCTCACACCAGGGAAATCACTAGGTCTGTATTACATTGTGGGAACTCAGGTTTGGTGGGAGTAACCCTCAGAAGGGGTGGTCCTGAAGAAGGCATTGAATCTAGTGGTGTGTTTGAGCTCTGACACAGCTATCAGTGTGCAGTAGAAATTGGTGCTCTCAATTATTGTAGGTAAATAAAACAAAGCCGGATTTTCTTCACTAAAAACAGACTCCTCTTTTTTTCATGAAGGTCTGTTCATGAGTGGTTCGTACGGTTTGTCAATATTCAGTCCACATTTGATGCCATTGTTGTCACTGAATATAATACCATAGACAAGGTAACATAGCAGTGGTTACAACTGGTTTTCTCTCTGTGCCACTTCCTGAATTGCCTGGAGGGTGCTGAATAGTGCTGTGGCTGACTCCTAAAGACTGGGCCACTGGGCCAAAGAATTTGCAAATTTCAGCACCAAGAAATGAGAAAGAAAGTAAAAAACAAACAAAAAGCCAGAGACAGGAAAAGAGGCAACAAAATGCCTCAAAAACTCCCAGGTCCCCCCAAAAGAAAGTAATGAGAGTAATGAGGAGAGGAAATAATAATTGTACAGTAGATAGGCCTGAAAGGCTAACAGTGGAAGGAAAATAGTTCTATAAGGTACGTGTTGAATTTAAAGATAATACAACCCATCATGTAATGAAAGAAAGGATATCCTAAAAGTAAACTCTGAAGGTAGAAATGCCAAAAGTCCGATAAAATGAGTATGTCAGGTAGGAACAGTGATTAAGTAGCTAGGAAAAAAAAAAAAACCAGTAAAATAAATACTATAACAGGAATAAATCATTACCTGTCAGGTATGGCTGTTAATATAAATTGGCTTAACTCATCAATTAAAAGATGCAGATTAGCAGAATGGGTCAAGAAAAGATTCAGTGGTGTGCTACATATGAGAAACATATTTAAGACAAAGAGAAGATCATGGACTAAAAATCAAAGGATGAAAATCAATATTCCACAAAACAAGAACCTGAAAACAAGCAGAAATAGCTCTCCTATTTTCAGAAAACATGGATTTGAAGCCAAAGTTGATCAAAAGAGGCAAAGAAAGATATATGTTGGTTAACGGAACTATTCAATAGGAAGAGATAATAATTACAAACATATATGCACCAAACCACAGTGCACCTAACTTCAGAAAACAATCTATAATGGACATAAAAGATCAGATCAATACAATTTTAGTATTATTTAGTATTTAGTAATATCACACTATTACAAATGGACATATTAACTGAACAAAAAAATCAAAGAAATATCAGAGTTGAACCAAACCTTCAAGTAAATAGACAATATAGATACATCTGTGTATATACCTCTATCTCTATCTGTCTGTCTGTCTGTCTATCTGTCTGTCTGCCTGTCTGTCTCTGTCTGTCTATCAAGAGTGTTCCATCCAACAACAGTGGAATGTACATTCTTTTTGCCACACTAAGTACTTTCTCCAAAACAGACTACATACTATTTAATGAACCATGCCTAGGTAAATACAAAAACAATCTAAATTTTACCCTGCATATCAGATTACAGTGCAATGAAACTAGACATCTGTAGCAGAACAAATCACAGAAACTATGCAAACATATGGAAATTAAATAAATAACATACTCTTGAATAATTAATAGGTCACAGAAGAAATTAACCAAGAAATAAGACAGTCCCTAGGATTAAATGATAATCCAGTACAACATTCCAGAATTATAGGATGCATTGAAAACAATACCACAACGAAGATTTATAGTGGTAGAAGCTCATATCAGGAAAACAGAACAAGTAACCTAAATAAGTAACCTAATAATGTATCTCAGGGTCTTAGAAAAGCAACAACAATCCAGTCAAAGCCTGTATGAGAAAGAAAATGATAACGATCAGAGTAGAAATTAATAAAATAAAGACTGAAATTAATAGAAAGAATTAATAAATTAAAGAGTTTGTTTTTTGAAAGGATAAATAAAATAGACAAACCCTTAGCTAATCTTAACAAGAAAAGGAAAAAAAACCCCATAAATTAATGCAATTTGAAATGAAAAAGCTTAAGTCAAAATGGACACTGCCAATACTCAGATTTCTAGCACCTGCTTCACAAACACATATGCCAAACAGTCAGAGAACTGAGAAGAGATGGAGAGATTTCTAGATGCAAATAAATTGCCAAAACTAAACCAAGAAGTCTTAGGAATCTTGAACATCCAATAATGTGCAATGAAACTGAAGCAATAATAAGTTTTTAAAGCACCAATTAAGAAAATCCCACGACCTAATAGATTCATAGCCAAAGTCTATAAGAACTTCAGGGAAGATATAATATTGACATTCTTAAACTTTCTAATGAAACTGGAAAGGAAGGAGTACTTCCAAAATCATTTGCAAAAGCTAACATTATCCTGATCCTCAAACCAGACAAGGATCGAACCATAAAAAAGAGAACTATATTTCCTTAGTTCTCTAAGGAACACAGATGCAGACTTCATTAACAAGATCACTAGCAAACAGAATGTGACAAATCCTCAAAAAGATCACATGCTTGACTAAGTAGGCTTCATCCCAGAGATGCTAGGATGGTTCACCGCACACAAATGAACAAATTTGTTTCATCACGTACACAGGAGCAAGACAAAAATCGTCAGATCACCGCAATAGAGGCAGCAAAGGCCTTTGACTAACATCAGCATCCATTCATGATAAAAACTCTGAAAAGAATAGATTTAGAAGATGCTTATTTCAACATGGTAAAAGCCAGTATGACCAAACTGTTGCTAACATCATTTAAATGGGGAAAAGCTGAAAAAATCCGAAACAAGGATATTCATTATTAGCACTTCCATTCAACATAATCCTCAAAAACATAAGCCAGAGCAATAAGGCAAAAATAAAAAAGAGACAGGACAAAATCAAAATATTATAGTAGTACCTTGGTTCACAGACACTTGTCTTCCAGAACAATTCTATTCGCAAACAGAAATATTCAGCAAAATATTGCTTCGTTTGCAAACTCCATATTGGGTGATGAACAGGGTTAAATGGAATTTCTATTTTTAGTTTTGAGGAATCTCATGGTGATTTCTATAGTGGTTATATTAGTTTATATAGTTTACATTTCCACCAGTAATTTAGTGGAGTTGATTTTCCCCCACATCCTCCCAACATTTATTACTAGATTTGTTGTTGGTGGTGGTGATAGTCATTCTTACTCCAGAAATCCCTTTTGATCCTAGGTCTTTTCCAAATTGAGATAAAATAATATTATAAGAATATAGATATATCCATGGTTATAGCAGCACAATTTGTTATACCTAGAGGTTCTTCAATTGTTGAATGGATAAGGAAATGAGGAATTTGTACTATAAGTGGAGTACTGTGCTGCCATAAAGAAAGATGTGGTATACACAGATAAATGAAAGTAGCTTGAGAAAATACTGTTAAGTGAAAGAAGTCAAATACACTTCCTCAAGTACAGCACAGTTTCTCTTATATGAGAAACAGGATATATGGCAAAGTACAAGAGAGATAAGTAAGGGGTGTGCAGAAATGTTTATATTTCCTCAAATTACAAATGCCATTGTTTTAAAAATATTTCAATAGATATCCTAGTTGGTTTTACTTATACTAGTAGTTTATCTTACGTCACTGAAAATAAAATTTTGTGTTATCTGTTTCTTTTTTGAGAATCATTTTTGGTGTATGTCTTGTAATTTGGTTCACAAACAGAAGCATTCACGAAAAAATTGCTTCCGTTTGTGAACTCCTGCTTCAGGAGATGAACTTGAATATGGGCATCGTCTCCACAGTCAGGGAACGAGTTAAGTTCATGAACTGAGGTATGACTGTACTTTGAAGGTGGTGATACACACTGTAATAATAATTGTTATTCTCTTTTCATTTGATTGTGATTTTGTTTTATTTTCTCATAAAACAAAAATGAGAGAAAGGAAAAGTAGCACAGTGCCAAGTCCGTAATCGATACCTCATACTGCTTGCAAACAGTAAACAAGTAACACATGCTCGATAAGGGAAATAAGTTAGAAATTACAGGAGGAACAACAGCTACCCGTATTCCTACCACCCAAACAGATGCCGTGACAATCTGTCAACTTCATTCACGTTGTTTGGATTGTAATAAATCCTGATCTAGGTGAGGCATTCTAAATTCTTTTTTATTAGTATATATTAATTACATTCACCTTGGAGAATGGGACCATATGCATTGGGATCTTAATCATTCATATTGGCCCTCCTTCTTCTGTCTTTCCCGAGAGTCTACCACCATTTCCGACTGTTCTTTTTTATTTAGGGGCAATTTCTTGTAGTTAAATAATACAACTCTTCTGATAAATGAAGGAAATAAGTCATAACGAAGTAAATTGCTGCTGGGAATTGCCTGAATGGCATTTTAGAGTCCTCAACTCTCTAAGTGCTTTCTCCCATGCTTGAAAGATGAATCGTGTTAATTTGGTTTGGTTTGGCAAAGTGGAAACTCTCCCTTCCCCCACTCCAGACACCTGCCTGAAAATTTGAGAATTCTAATTGTTAATTGTAGTCATCTAAATTTCGCTGAGCCCTTTGGCTCTCTGAATTTGGGAGTACTGGCAATTAAAGAAAATTGTCTTCACTTGTGTCTTTTTGGTACTAATCAAAAATTTTTTCAGCAATATGTCAAATGTTAAGTTTTTTCCTTATCATTGATTCTTATCCTTGTCATCGTTTTTTGTCATTTTTCTTTTTCAGTCTGGTAGAGCTTGTCCAACTCCTGAACTTCTGATTTCATTTTCCACTCTGTTAGTCCTGATCTCTGCAAGTGAAGTACGGTTTTAATTTTGCTATTGCACTTTCCAATTTTCATGTACCCTTTTAACCCATTTAACTCTTTTTATCACATTTAAAAAACTTAATCTCTCTTAATGATGTTTTACTCATTACATAAATCTGTCAAATAGTTTTTTGTGTTTCTGTTTTTCTTTCTGTAATGAACCACACTAAGAAAGACTGCTATTCTCTTTAGTGTTCAGGGTGATTTTCTTCTCTGTGTTCTGTACTATTATTTTATGGACTAGTTCTTTTTCTTTTCTTGCCCTTGAACATGGAGACAAAGGTTCACACTTAATGATCACAAATGGAAAGAATATATGGATTTTTCTAGGGACCTTTCCTCTCTCTCTGGGTACTACTGGATCGATTTTCCAGAAAAATGTCCTGTATGGAGCACTGCTAACCTGGAAGGGTGGCACTTTCCATTTCATTACTTCTTAAACATGTTTGGCTCATCTGTGAGGCTTTTGTAACACAGATTGCTGGGTTCCCTCCAGGACCCAGAGCTGAGACAAAGCCTGGGAATATGGATTTCTAGCAAATTCCCGGGGGAGGTTACTGCTGCTATTGTGGGGACTGCAGTTTGAGAGCCACTGCTCTTCACACTGCTACTTTTGTTATGTGTTAAACGAGAGGCAGATAAGGAAAACAAATCCCAGAAGGTACGGCTACAATGATGCTTTCTATCTGTGTGTCTATTGTGTGTGAATGTGTGTGATCACACCTCCCAGGAAAAGTGCTGCTACTCTTTTGGCCAGTAGTTTGTCTGCATTAAATTCTTTGGATGTAAAAGAACTCTACTCATGAAGGTGGGCTGGAGAATACTAAGCCAGTACATCGTCGAGTGGAGTGACAATTTCTTAGCTTCTGCTTGGTGTGCACCTTATATTTCTGATCCAGGGGTAAGACTGTAGAAGAGATGAGTCCAGAAGGGAGAAGACC
Source organism: Petromus typicus (assembly GCA_004026965.1). Classification (NCBI taxonomy): domain Eukaryota; kingdom Metazoa; phylum Chordata; class Mammalia; order Rodentia; family Petromuridae; genus Petromus; species Petromus typicus. The sequence continues at coordinate 1,815 of PVIR01002277.1, read as the reverse complement.
ACATAGCAGAAATAAATGCTGTCCAGCACTCCAAGTGGCCATCTAACATACACATTTTCAGTCTTCCCCCATAAGTCTTATTAGCACAAGCATCCCTCTGATTCTGATAATAATAGGTTTTTACCAAGTCCTTGCAGTGTAGAATAGCAGAACCAGATTTTCTCCTTCTCTAGCTAAAGTTGCTGCCAGCTGCTCTTTGTTCTGGCAGGGATAGAAGGTCAGTTTAGAGCAGATGTTAATGTTGTCTCTTTAATATGCAGATATATGCTAAGCAGATCTGGATTCAGAAACTGTTGTGAGAAGGCTTGGAATTTAGTGTAGACAAACTACCTGCGCATTCCTCTCTGTAAAGAAGAGTAGGCCTCTTTGCTTGTGAAGGTCCACAGTTTTCTGGAAAAAAGGAGCACTAACTTTGCTGTTGTCCTTGCCCTTGGGCACTTAGCTTAGGAAGCTCTACTAGTAAGAGCTGAAATGGGCAAAACCAAGGCTCTCTGGAAGAGCAGAGCGGAAGACCATTGAGGAAAGAAATGAGACCTTGATCTCTTTTGGGCACTGTTATGGGGGTATCTAAGGTGTGTAGATCTTAGAAGGACCTCTTCCTTGCTTGCTTCCTTCCTTCCCTCCTTCCCTCCCTCCCTTCTTTGTTTTCTGCTCTTGCTCTTGCTCTGGCTCTTGCTCACGCTCTCTCGGTAATTTATAAAAGATATGAAGAGATTGTGTTAAAGGTTTTCAGAATTAAATTTAAATCTAAAGTCTTCTCTCTTTATTTTCCCTGTTCTCACATTTTAGGGACTAAACCTTCCCAGTGATCTTTATTTTGTTGTGGCTGATAAAGTAGGTCAGCTGTAGGTCTAACCTCTGGGGGTGATGTTCCCTTTTCCCATTTCTTTTTAAGTCGCTTGGTAGTTGGTTTCTGTCATTTCATTCTGGTGTTTGTATATAAGCAGCTGTTTCACCGTTGTTTGTTTGCTTTTCTTTTTGTATTGTACAGCAATTTTTTTTTTTTTTTGCCTTCTTGAATCTGCATGTGCCCGCCTCCATTTGTTTTGAAAAATTCTCTGTATGTCATCGTGTGTTCACTCTTCTCCATCCTTTCCACTTTCTCCTACTTGAATTTTGGTTAGATACTATACTTTCCCAGTCTGTCATGTTTCTTAACTGCTCCCTCATAATTTCTTTTGACTTGACTCCCAGTTCCCTAATTCTTCTTCATTTGTGTCTAATCTGCAGTTAAACCTGTCCATTGAGTTTTAAACCACTTATTACATTTTCTATAATAGACTTTGATTGCTTTTAATCTCTTCAAGTAATTATTATCCCTTTTCTTGAGGATTGTCTTGAGACTCTTTGATCTCACTAAACACAATAATAGTCCTAAAATAAACGAGAAAAGCCACATAAATTTATTGCATAATGAACTGAATTTTATATGGCAAACATAACTCAAATGTAAGAGAAAAATTTGCAAGCCACCCCAGAACTTTCTTCATGTGTTCTATGTCTTATAATCTCTCACTTTTCTATGATACCCAGTATCTTATTCTTTATAGTCATACTTCCTTGAATGATTTTTCATAGTTTATCACCAAATATATATTCCTGGAAACCAGAGATTGGTTTTTCCCATATTAAAAAAATTTGACGTATTTTTAAGTGTCTCTATAGACAATTTCCAATTGTTTGTTTCTTCCATTTTCTTATAATTGATCTGGTGCAGAGCCTGCACTATTTTGCCTAAGTAATCTCCCAAAGTTTGGAGTTTCTGATGCTTATTTTTTTTTTTTTTTTTTTTTTTTTTTTTTTTTGTTTTTTTTT